>PVIC010011305.1:0-41614 GCA_004025085.1 Thryonomys swinderianus
TGGGAGTATAGCCATTTTGACGATGTTGGTTCTCCCGACCCAGGAACAAGGGATATCTTTCCACTTTCTGGTTTCCTTTTCTATCTCAGTTTTCAGAGTCCTATAGTTTTCAGAGTAGAGGTCTTTCACTTCCTTTGTTAGGTTGATTCCTAGATATTTCATTTTTCTGGGTGCTACTGTGAAAGGGATTGCCTCCCCTCCTTCCCACTTCTTTCCTCAACTTTTCCCAACAGAAAATGTCTGCTCCTCAAACTATTATAATATAGTAAAAAAGGAAGTAGCGGGACAGAAACTTAACAAACAGACATGTGAAATCTATGTCCTCACCCAAAGTATAAACCAAGCACTACAGAACATGAGTTCTGAGAATGGTGAGAGGATGGGACTATGAAAAGGTTTCATTTCTGACTAGATGTTGATTTTAAAAAAATAGCATGGTAACTCCCTGATTCAACATGTCTGGTTGGCCATACAATATATTAAAACTTCATGAATGTTTATTCTTGTGTGGTATTTAGGTATTCATCTGTGACACATATAGTAAATATTCAAAAACAATTTTGCTGATCAAAATAAACCACAAAAGAATTATAGCTTGAATAACAAAGTATTTAGACATTAAACAAATAAACAAAAGTCATAGAAGAAAAAAAAGATTGTAATTCGTCAGTGACTTGTTGGGTAAATGAATGTAACAATTTACTAATAAAAATGCTTTGATGAATGCAAATATGAAATATTTTCTTTGATTTTTCACCAAGGCAGATCTGAATTACAAGTCACTGAAGAATAAGTAGCTGCCATTTTTTTTTTCATTTTAGTTATGTTGTTATAGTGAATTAGTCAGAAAGTGCTGCATGGTCTCCAGTGAGTTTTTGTTGCCAATGCTTTACTATGTAAATTTATAGACACTTATGTTTTTAAGCAGTGGAAAGGTGTTAATAAGACCTGTGGTAAAAACAGCATGGTACTGGCAAAGCAACAGAACTGAGGATGAGTGGAATAATTAGAAGACTCAGGAACAACTCCAGATATACTAAGGCACCTCATCTTTTTTTTTAATTGAATTCTTTATTGGTACATTTTATATACAGCTCACAATCACACTCAACATTAGGGAATTTATACCAGTACAGGACACGAGTTAATTCTCATTTTTACCCATATCCCTACCAACCCTACAACCCCCCACCCCCTATATACATATACTTTCTTTTTATTTTCAAATCATATTTATACTTTCCCCTCATTACTTTCCCTTACCACATTGCCTTTGAATATTTCTTTTTCACAAAATGTATCATACATTCTAGAACTCATTTACATCTACAGGTTCTCACACCTGAGAAAAGATATGGTATTTACGTATCTGTGATCTATTTATTTCACTTATTAGTATATCCTCAAGGTATGTCCATTTGCACATAAATGACTGAAACTTTTCATTATTTATGGCAGAGCAATACTCCATTTTATATTAAAAAAACCCCCACATCTTCTTTATCCAGTCTCCAGTTGATGGTCATCTGGGGTGTTTCCAAGATTGGTAAGCCACCTCATCTTTGACAAAGGAGCCAAACATCCTCTATGGAGGAAAGACAGCCTCTTTAACAAATGGTGCTGGGAAAACTGGGCTTTAACCTGCCAAAGATTGAGCTAGATCTATTTCTTTTTTTTTTTTTTTTTTTTGCTTTTTGGGACAGGGTCTTGCTTTTGTAGTTCAGGTTGGCCCTGAGCTTACTATGGTGCCCAGGCAAGCCGCCGCGAACTCAGCAATCCTCCTGTCTCTGCCTCCCGAGTGCTGGGATTACAGGTGTGAACTACCATGTCTGGAATTGTGGTATGCAGTGTTGATTGCTGGTGGGCGTGTCTCCACACCCAGCATTATATGTGGTTTCTGGGGATCAAACTCAGGACCTTGCGCTTGCGAGGCAGGCGCCGGAACCACTGAGCTAACCCTCCGGCCCTAGATCTATTTCTTTAACCATGTACTAAACTAAAATTAAAGTGGATCAGAAACCTAAATATTAAAACAGAAACTCTAGACCTGCTGCAAAACAGGTTAGGTGGAACCCTTGGAGACACTGGCTTAGGGAAACATTTCATGAACAAAACCTCTATAGCATGAGAACTAGTAGAGGAAATCAAAAAATGAGATCTCATCTTCTCAGAAAGCTTCAGCACAGCAAAAGAAACCAGCAGCAGAGCGAAAAGACATCCAAAAATATGGACAAAAATTACCAGCTGTTTCTCAGACAAAAGGCTACTATCTAGAATTCATAAAGAGCTTAATCCCCCAACCAAATTTAAAGACCCAATACAAAAATGTGCATCTGAAATGAACAGACACTTTTCAGAGGAAGGAGTAAAAGCAGCTAAGAAGCATATGAAGAAATGCTCAAGATCACTGGTCATTCAAGAGATGCAGATGAAAATAACACTAAGATTTCATCTCACACGACAAAGAATAGCTGCTGTTTTGAAATTAGCCAGCAACAAATGCTGGTGAGGTTGTGGATAAAAAGGAAACCTTCTCCACTGTTGGGAAGGTAGTTTGGTACAACCATTATGGAGATCAGTGTGAATAATCCTCAAAAATCAGAATTAGGTGTCTGATTTGACCCTGCTATTCTTCTGTTAGGTATATACACAAAAGAATTACAAGATTTGTATCGCAGCAAGATATATGTACCCATTTTTACAGGAGCTTAGTTCGTGTTATCTAAATCTTGGAAACAAACCAAATGCCCATCACCTCTAGACTTGATAAAGAAGATGTGTATGTTTTATAAAATTGATTATTACTCTGCCAAAAAATGATAATTTTGAGTCATTTATACTGAAATGGATGTACCTTAAGGACACACTAGTAAGTGAAATAAATAGGTGACAGATGTGTAAATATCATTTTTCTCTGGTCTGAGAAACTGAAGATATAAATGAGTTCTAGAATCCATGATAAATATTATGGAATAGTAAATATTCAACAGGAAATGGGTTTAAGAGGAAACAAAGGTTATGTGACAGTGGTGGCGGGTTGTCAGGTGGATAGGGAAAGGGAAATAATAAGAATTAAATAATACACTGGGCCGGGCGTGGTGGCTCACGCCTATAATCCCAGCACTCGGGAGGCAGAGGCAGGAGGATTGCTGAGTTTGAGGCTTGCCTGGGCTACATAGTGAGCTCAGAGCCAGCCTGAACTGCAAAGCAAGACTCTGTCTCAAAAAAAAAAAAAAAAAAAAAAAAAAAAAAAAAAAAAAAAAAAAAAAAAAAGAAAAAACAACAACAAAAAAATCATATACTGGTACAAATTCTCAATGTTGAGAGTGATCATAATATATAGATATCTATCTATCTATATATAGATAGATAGGTATATATAGATAGATAGGTATATATATATCTATATATATAGATAGATAGGTATATATATATATCTATATATATAGATAGATAGGTATATATATATCTATATATATATATAGATAGATAGGTATATATATATATCTATCTATATATAGATAGATAGGTATATATCTATAAATATATAAAATGTATCAATAAAGATTAAAAAAAAGACCTGTGGTGAAATCGGTAAGATAACCAGCAGCAAGAACACTTCAGGGACACATTTCATTGTCTCTGGTGATAGTTCACCTGTATCATGAATCCATAAGTGGCCCTGCTAGACACGTGTGTGTCATACACACAGGGCTCTGGGTCCAGGAAATGTGGGAAAAAGAGATTGAGAAGAAAGGAACAAAGCAGGGTTTATCTTGATAGTTATGCCTATCAAGTAAATTCTGTTTTCCTGAATTAAGTTTCTGATTTTCTCAAAAATGCATTACCTGGTCGCGGTTGCATCAAGTGCTTTTTCTCTAAATTATGTTTTCATCTCTTAGAAATCACGTGGTCTGCCTTCGCAAGGGAATGGTGCACTGTGTACCCTCTCCACAATAGGCTGTGTACATTGTGATGATGTTTAAAAAAAATTGCAAAGAATTTGAAGCCAGTTTTGCCAACAGCAAAACTAGGTATTTGAATTGTTGTCACTTTTCACTTGTAAGGAACTTGAAAATAAATATATATTGATATTTTAAAGTCATGAATTAAACAGTAACTTGCCCTACTCATTAGATGTGTGCTAGCTTATATATGGAATATATGTGGAAATGCCTTCCTGAAAAAGGACAACATGGATTAAAAATTTCAAAATAGGATAATATCAGGTGATTTTTCTGAGAACTGGGTCACAGGCTGGTGTCCTATTACACTTAAAGTACTTGTTTATGGATCATTACTTTTCTCAGTCTGAAGCTGATAGGATTCCAGTGACATGAAGTTTTCCAATTTGGGATTTAAAGAAACATGATATGTATAGGTTTAAGTAACTCTACTGAAATCATATCGTTTATTCTCTAAAGAGTGAATATACTAACTTCTGACTCCTGAAGTTGTCCATTAGTCAGAAGTCGGACTTGATAATGAAGAAATAATAGAGGAAAAAAATGCACAGGAGACTTGGGTGGTGCTTTGTTGTTGTTCTTGTTGTTTTTCTAAGTTTTTTTTTTTTCTTTTTTTCTTGAGACAGGGTCTTGCTTTGTTGTTCAGGCTGGCCCTGAACTCACTATGTAGCCCAGGCAAGCCTCGAACTCAGCAATCCTTCTGCCTCTGCCTCTGCCTCCCAAGTGCTGGGATTACAAGCGTGAGCCACCACGCCTGGCACTGTGGTATGTGGTATTGATTGCTGGTGGGCGTGAGTCTCCAAACCCATCATTGTGTATGGTTACTGGGGATCAAACTCAGGACTTTGCGCTTGTGAGGCAGGCGCCGGAACCACTGAGCTAACCCTCCGGCCCTGTTTGTTTATTTTTGAGACAGGTCTCACTTTGTAATTCAGGATGGCCTTGAATTTACTATGTAGCCCAGGTAAGCCTGGAACCACTGAGCTAAATCAACAGCCCCTGGTTGTGTTTCTTTGAATTCCACCTATTCTTGGAGGTTGATGCAGTACAATTTTGAATTTAAAGCCAGCCTTGGGCAATTTAGAAAAACCCTGTCTCAAAAGAATAACTAAAATAAAACAAAAGAAAAAGTGAAAAGGCTGTGGATGGAGCTCCCTGAGGCCCTGGGTTCAGTCTTCAGTACTGCAACCAAAACAAACAAAAACACCCCCAAACAGTGCAGATCTAAATGATATTGTGATAGTTGAATAAAAAGCATGTTTCATGGCTTATAATGTTAGCAGTTCAGTGAGCAAAAGTGAACTGGTAGAATTCCTAATCTTACTGTTTAAGCTTTCTGTGCCCTTTTGGGTGGGGAAAAGAAGTGTGTGAAGATATCTACTGTGTACTTCTTCAATGATGATTGTTATGATTTAGATCTAAAATGGTCTCCAAACTGCATATGCTTGGAAAGTGATGGATTATGGGTGAATAGAGCAGACTGGCTGATAGGAGGTGAAGTCTAGTGAGAAGGGATATGAGCACTGTGAGCATGACCTGGAAAGGTATGTCTTCCTTCCCCACTTCTTCCTTAGCTCTGTGCTTCTTCTGTCCCTTGAGGTGAGTGGCTATGCTTGGCCACACCCCTGCCATAGTGTTCTGACTGGAGGCCAGAGGTCTCCAGACTGAAACATGACCCAAAATAAACTTCACTTCCTTTAAGTTGTGAGTGACTGGAATTGTGGCCCAGTAACGAGGAAGGTGACCAAAACAGTAATCTAGACTACATTTCTTTTGTAAGCAAAAGTTGCTCTTTTTCTTTTAATCAAACATTGCTTGAGAAAAACTTAAGCATACCTATTAAATATGTCATTTTTATTCAAATGAATAAACACTTCTAAAGATAACAATGTACAAAAGTAGACATATTTGGTTTGTGTATTCATTGTACATGTATTGGTTGGCTTACTAAGTAACATATTTTTAACCAAAAGTAAGTACGTATGTCCTTTTTATATAATATTTGATTTTCTCGTTTATTGAGCATTTGACCTAATATAGAAGATAATTTATGATTATTTTACATCAAAGAAAGAGAAAGGAATTTGAGAAGTCTGTCTCATTTTGAATGACTGAAAAATTATTCAGAAACTTGGACATTTTAAAATTTTATTGTTTTATTAAATGTATACAGCTTGGGATGTAACATAGTGGTAGAGTGCTTGCCTTTCAGGTCATAGGCCCTGGATACAATCACCAGCAAAGAAAAATAAGTCAGATTTTTTATTTTCAAGTCAGTATACACATTTGAATTAGATGGTTATAAAAATTTCAATATATATCTGGGATTGCTAATGTAGTCTTTTAAGATAATTGTGCTTTACCTCTACTCAAATGTAGTCACTCTTTATTAGCTATAAATAAATATTTGTAAAAAAATATCAAAAAAAATCACCATCGTGACACTGGAAGTTATTTCAGTGTTCCTTTATTTTGTCACTCAAGTTATTGTAAAAATTAAATTAACATGTAAACATACAGGCTATGTGGAACTTATAATGTGTCAATCTGTTGTCATAGAGAAAGTCAATTATTAAAATTGTCAAGAGTAGCTAGAATAAACTATTTTACAATTTAGCTATACATTTATTGTTTAGCTTTGTAATAATAATACAAATACAAACACAATTGAAATTTGTTTCAGTTTTGAAAAATATGTTACACAGGCAATAAAAAGGCAAAAGATTAGAGGGTTTTCAGAACTAATCTTTTTTTTTTTTTTTTTTTTTTTTTTGCTTTTTGAGACAGGGTCTCGCTTTGTAGTTCAGGCTGGCCTTGAGCTCGCTATGGTGCCCAGGCAAGCCGCCGCAAACTCAGCAATCCTCTTGTCTCTGCCTCCCGAGTGCTGGGATTACAGGCGTGAGCCACCACGTCCGGCATTGTGGTATGCGGTGTTGATTGTTGGTGGGCGTGTCTCCACGCCCAGCATTATATGTGGTTACCGAGGATCGAACTCAGGACCTTGCGCTGCAAGGCAGGCGCCGGAACCACTGAGCTAACCCTCTGGCTCCAGAACTAATCATTTAATGGGAAAAAACATAACTAAGAAGCATCATGCAAAATCCTACAATGTGTTATTGCAATAAACTCAAATGATAAAATTATGAAGCATACTATTTGGAAAAATTTAGAAATATGTTTGACTATATTAGTAACAAGTTTAATTGCTATAAACAGGAAATACTAAAATTTGTGATAATATTGTACTGCTAATAGTTGATGAATATATCATTTAGATCTCCATTTCATCATATGTTTTCAAGAAATTGGTGGAAAATAATAGTAACAGAAAGAGCCTAGAAGTATTTAAACTCTACAATATTATATCATTTATCTCATTAAAATTTATCCTACTAAAACCAGACATATTGTTTTGAATTTTTGTGACTGTAAAGTATAACTTTCTAGTGTAGAAACTTCATTGGTTTCATGAAATTACACAAATGATGCTCCTAGGGTAGAGATTTATTGCTACTTTAGATGGAGAAATTGAGAAATACAAGCTTCCAGGATTTGCCTGAAATCGTACAATGGTTCTTTGTAATAGTTCCTAACTAGTCCTACCTACCCCAAATGAGCTTCCTATTATATTACTGGGCACAAATTTGAGAAGAAAAAAAAATACTTGCTCCTTTAAGGGGCTTCCAAGAGCTTAATAGAGTTTTTAATGAGTTTTCACAGTTTCTAGAAGCAGGTTCAATATGTGTGAATTTTCCTAACTGGACTGAAAGTTCATAGATAATGATCTTGAACATTAATTTTAATGCTGACTTAAATAAAAGCCATTAGCTAAATAGATGTTATTGAATTTTGATCTTCCTCTGCAATCTGTTTCCCTGAAGAAAAAATGAAAATGTTAACGAAATTTAATTGCTTCCTCAAAACTTATATTTGTAAGGTTTGAAAATTAATAACAATATTTAAAATGCCCTTTCTAGTATGATCAGATAACACTTGATTAATTCACTAAATTTGTGTGTAATTACTTATTTCAATTAGGCTTTACTGAACAAGAAGCCATTCCAAATCTTGGTAGCTTAAACAACAATTTATTATTTCTCTAGAATCTTCTGTTCTTCCTTCCCTTCTGGGCTCACTCTCCTGGTGGCCATCAAGTACAAGGTCACCACAGGACTCACTGTATTGGGATAGCTTATTGGTCTGGATCTTTCGCCCTCTTTCTGGGTCCCCCAAGAGGCATTGCTTGTGGTGGCAGCAAACCCTTGGAGACAACCCCCAGCACTTTTGTGAAACTTCTATTATTGAGCTTCTATTAGTTAGTGGTGTTACTTGGACTGATACCCAGCTGCCTGAAGCAAGTTATGTCAGCCCAGGCCAGAGTCAGTACGGGAGCAGTATGGGAACAATAAAAAAAATATGGATTTTTTTTTCACAACAAAGTTATTGGTCATTTAAAAAATACTTTCAAGTAAGAAATCTGGTTGAGATGATAAGAACTATGAACACTTAATTGATGAAAAATTGATGCAGAGAGAAAGGCAATTGCCCAAGGTTAAAGTCAAATTATATAGAGTGAGAACTTTAATACTTGGTCCATTAGGAGGATTTCTAATTCTGTGCACTTTCCTGTGTTTTAAGAATTGTATTGGCAGGACTCAGTAATTATAGTAAGATATTTCCAATGAACATATAACCTCTTATTAATATAATACATGTAAGTTAATTTTTAAAATGTATCATGCATATTCTAAAAACACTTTTAGTATTATTTCCCACTGCCTGGAGAAAAGTAGTTATTAAGTGAGTTAATCATGCTACTGTAATTAAGAAAATAGGGAATTGTTTTAAAGTTTTTATAATCTGAAGTAAATTTTGCATTTTTAACTACTAAAATGATTGCATTCCTTATAGTAATTGGTTTCAATAGTGAGTAAATGAAAATGTTCAACCTGATAAATATTGAATTAGTTATTAAAATATTCTTTGAGGCCAAAGTAAAACTGATTTTTGAAACAAGAATTACAAGAAAAATAACAAAAGAGCACAAAATATGCTAATTTAAAAATACATGTCCAAAAGTGGTTATATTGGAGAATAGGAAAAAACAGAAGTATATTTAAACATTTAGTTTTTTTTATTTAGATTTGGAATTTATAATTTTACTCTCAGAATATATATAGTAGGAGGAGATGTAGTATGGTGAAAAGAATGATTCCTAGAATCAGGCTTTAAAAATTCCAAATTTGGGTCTGGGGATTTTGCGCAAGTGGTACCGCACTAACCTTGGGTGCACAAGAGCCTGAGTTTGATCCCTGGTACCTCAAAAAAAAAAAAAAATCCACGTTTGCCCTGTCTGCATGCAAAAACCAATTTTCTTAATTTGTACCTTTACTCTTTCTTAGTACAGTGTATAAGTGTACCCCTGTTGTACTTAGGACATTATAATTTACATTCAGTTCACTGATCTCCTGGTTAATATCTGTCTTTCTCACTAAGCACTAAGATTGCTGAAGGTAGGGATGCTATCTATGTTGTTTGGTGCTTTATCTCCCATCACTACTACAAAGCTAAGAACGTAGCAGCTGTCCAATCAATAGTGCACAAAAATAAATTAACCAAGTAATAACGAATTGACAGTGTAGTGCTGAAGGCTAGCAATCCAAGATGAAAAATGTTCAAGGATTTGAATACAGATTCATTTCTCCCTAAGTTATCAGCAATTAACTCCAGTATTCTTACACCTCAACTGTAGCTTCCTAACAAGTTTCTTCTTTATCTTATCTGTATACATGCCTTCATTCTCATGAACTTTCTGGTAAATTACAAATTATATTATACCAAAAATTTAATAATGACACCTACCATAATACTACGATGGTCACCAGTTAATGACTGTTTAATCATTTGACTGCCTTGACATTGCACTCAAATCCATAATGTATTTTCACACAGAAACTCTTAAATAAGATGTTTTTCCTACAAATCCAGAAACTGAGATGTGGAAATTAACTTTATCCACTTAGTTGGTGAACATTTAATATACCAGATACAGTAGCAACTTAATGTAAATTTAAATACTACAAGGAGAGTGGGAGGCAGACAAGAGTTGCACTCAGATTTCTGGACTCCAGAGCTGTGCTCTCTGTGGTAATGTGAGCACCCTTAATCCGCTATAACTCTTAAACAAGAGAAGCAGATGTTTCTAACCACACTATGCAGAAAATGGGAGTGAAAAATAAAGTGGTAGGTAGAACTGTATTTTTCAGGGAGTTACAACATTTTCTTTTTACAGAAATGCTGCTCATCTTTAAAAACCAGAACTTAGAAAATTATTTGTATTTGGGGAACTGCATTATTCAAATTTGAGATTTAATTTCCTTTAGAGATTACGTACCTTATGATTCATTTAAATGTACTACTTTTTAATTCGCTTAAGTATTATCATCTCAGAACCATATTACTCATTCCTGTGTTATGGAAGGAAATACAGTTTTTTTCTAGTATCTAATTCTTTGCTGCTAGGAACATGAAGGCGGTAAACAAGCTAAAATAATGTATATGTGAAGTCAGTGGGTAAGCATTAATTTCTATTTAAGCTTTTTTAAATTCCTGCTTTGAAACATTAATTTTTTTGCTATTTTATTGATGAACATCCTTCTTTAATTAATTAATTAATTAAAAGTCAATGGATTTAAACTTGAAAAAATATTGAGTTTACAAATCGTAGAGCCAGGAATTAAATTCAAGTTTCTAAATTGGTAAAGCAATCATATATTTACTATACTGAGAAAAATTGCCATGTATTACTATTTATTAGTAGTATATTCAGCAACTGTATATGCAATAGTTGAAATTTATTTGTGCTATTGTGTGTGGATATATATAGAGAGAAAATATGCGTAGATACTGCAGGGAAATATAGACATATTAAATAATAATAATTCATAAAATTCTAGACTGTTATTTGATTAGAGAATGTGCATACATTTCCAAAAGTTATCCTCCCAGTAATTAGAAGGGTGACCAATCATTTTCAGGGTTTTTATGTTTATCTGCATTACCATAGTAGTTTAGTGTCATGACCCTCGCCGATCCCACAGAGAGAGACGCAACACACGGAGTGCAAGCTTGATCTTTACCCCCCCCCCACTTCCTGTCTTGGGTGCTTATATACCTTCTCCTCTCGAGGCCCCCCTCCCACCGCCCACAGATATTACCATATAAGGTCTGCAGTTAGTTTGTTTGTGTTAAACAGAGGTTTCTGGCTTGCTGCCAGCTGCCATCTTGGGGGGCGGTCTTTATGGCCCGCCACATTGCCAGCCGCCATCTTGGGGGTGGTCTTTACGGCCCGCCACAGTTTAGGTATTGGAATTGGCCTAATACTCAAGTCCAGTGACAAATATGAAATTCACCAGATCTTTCTCAGGTGTTCGGGTAAAGTGGTGTAATAGGCATGGGGAATTATACAGATGAACCTAAGAGTGGGGCCAAGATAGATAATAAAATAAAATTTACAATCTGATCCTTAGATTAGCAGTATTTTTCCAGATTATTTAGCATTGCTTCCTGTGGCAACTGAGATAAAGAACATTTTTCTTTTATCAATCATTAAAACTACTTCCTATAAATTTCCAGTGGTAGTAATACCTTATTAAAAGAACAGTGTTTGATTTAAGGAATGCTAGATTGTACCATTGATATAATTCTTTCACCCAGTGTCTTTAAACAAAATATAAAATCAAATAATTTTAATAGACATAGCCAAATACAATTATAGTTTAAATCTCTTGCAAGAACTTTCAAGTTTAGGGCTGAAGATTTAGCGCAGTGGTTCTGGCGTCTGCCTAACAAGCATAAGGCCCTGAGTTCGATCCCCAGTAACCACATACAATGCTGGGTGTGGTGATTCACACCCACCAGCCATCAATACCACATACCACAGTGCCGGGCATGGTGGCTCATGCCTGTAATCCCAGCACCTGGGAGGCAGAGGCAGGAGGATTGCTGAGTTCCAGGCTTGCCTGGGCTACATAGTGAGCTCAGAGTCAGCCTGAACTACAAAGCAAGATCCTGTCTCAAAAAAAAAAAAAAAAAAAAAGAAAAAGAAAAACTTTTGTTGCCTCAGTTTAGGACCCTCTGTTTCTTTACTTTTAAGCTTGAAGTATCACTTTTTTTTTGAGACAGGATCTTGCTTTGTAGTTCAGGCTGGCCCTGAGCTCACTATGTAGCCCAGGCAAGCCTCGAACTCAGCAATCCTCCTGCCTCTGCCTCATAGGTGCTGGGATTACAGGCATGATCCACCATGCCCAGTTTAAATATTATTTTTATTAATTTGAACCTGGAGAAAAATCAATTGGAGTTGATGTTTTCAGATTTCTTCTTTAATAAAAGAAAATATGGGGATATCTGTGGGGAAAAGAAAAAACCAGAGAAGCAGGAAAAGAAAACAAAGGGAATGTTCTCTGATATGAATAGGATTGTCATATTGCTCAGTGAATTAGATTTGAGGGTCCTTCTTGGGAACAAGGCCCATCATTAGTCTTGCACATCCTAAAATAGAAAATGAAGAATTTCTCAGAAGAGATTAATAAGCACAGTTCCTCTATAAAGTGAGAATATTTCTTCAGTTGACTTAATAAGCTACCTTCACCTGGGCTATAAAAAGATAAGTAAAATATAAAATTCTCATCCCTAAACTTTAAATTTTAAGTTAAATGTAGGTAGAGAACACAAAAAATTGCCTGCAGCACACCTGTCTTGAACTCATGTCTGAAATTTCTGAAGACAATAGAAGGAAAACAAAACACTTGTGAGGATTTAAAATGTACTAAGTGAAGAAGGAAGGAGAAAAAAGATTAAAAACAAAAAAAGATTCAAAGCTAGAAAACAAGAAAGATATTCTCACATTAGTTTGGTTCTTAGAACTGCCTGATAAAAATCATAGTTTTTCATGCCGGACGTGGTGGCTCACGCCTGTAATCCCAGCACTCGGGAGGCAGAGACAGGAGGATTGCTGAGTTCGCAGCGGCTTGCCTGGGCACCATAGTGAGCTCAGGGCCAGCCTGAACTACAAAGCGAGACCCTGTCTCCAAAAAGCAAAAAAAAAAAAAAAAAAAAAAAAAAAAAATCATAGTTTTTCTTTCTCTTTTTTTTTTTTTTTTTAATTGTGAAACATTAAACAAGAAGGGAACAGAGTTTCCTTTTATATTATACACTGATGATTCTGACACTCTGGAATCCACTGTGTCTTGTGCAAAACATATCTATGACTTGACAGGAAGGGTAGTACCCTTCCTTGGAAACAACGAACAAACAAAAATGTTTAAAAACTAGTTGAAATAAAAAGAGTTTTCAGGGTGAGAAATTTAGCTCAGTGGTTCCCGGTGCCTGCCTCGCAAACGCAAGGTTCTGATTTCGATCCCCCGGTAACTACATACAGTGCCGGGCATGGTGGCTCACGCCTGTAATCCCAGCACTCGGAAGGCAGAGGAAGGAGGATTGCCGAGTTTGGGACTTGCCTGGGCTCCATAGTGAGCTCAGGGCCAGCCTGAACTACAAAGCGAGACCCTGTCTCAAAAAAAAAAAAAAAAAAAAAAAAAAAAAAAAAAAAAGAGTTTTAAGCATTAGGCAAACACAGAGACACTTTGTATGGTTGCTTCTAGGAACAAACAGATTTTATATGGAATCTAATGTTCAGTGAGAGGTGGATGGATTTGCTGAGCCGGAGACAATCAAGGTTAATTTCAGTAGCCTGGCCACAGTTTAATAGACTTTTGTTTATTGTCCTGCTTTACAGTTTTAGCTTAGGAAACAGTAAATGCAATGCCAAATTTGGCCCTAAAGCTATTCACAAATCATCAGCTAATTATGATCTTAAAGTCAAAGATCACCCATCCTTCAAATAAATTAGTCACCGCGAGTAAAATGTGGTGCAAGCATGATTTCAAAAGTGTTAGTTTGAAGAGATCTTTATAGATTTCAGTAAGCAGAAATAGTATCTAAAATTCTTCAAATTTGGTAGAAAATTAAAAATTATCCTAGGAGCTAAGAATTATGTTTTTATGGAAAATAGGGTTCAGAAAAACACATAAGAAACATTTCAAATAGAGAGAATGAACAAGTTGGGCTGAGGTTGTTGCTGAGAAAGTGAACAGTATCACGTTTTCAAAAGCAGGGAAGTGTTCTAACGAGGAGGCCTGATAGCCTCACGCTGCAGGAACTGAAGAAGGGAGAGCAGCCTCTGGTGATAATCCGGGAAGTTCAGCCTTTCTCGCTCGTCTTGCTGGCTTTGCAGAAGCTCCTGTGCTGGCAACAAAAGTCCCCACGGATGCAGAGAATAGGCTGAGATCACTGAAATTTCATCTGAAGAAATATTAGTAGTAAAATAGAGTGGTGTTAAGCATCATATTGCTTCTTGATTTTTCTCTACTTTCTTATTTTTGGAAGACCAATGTATGCTTCTTTTCTATTCTTTTTTTTTCTTCTTTCATTATTTGTCTTTAATTCCCAAAAGGATGGTTTTGGCTCTGCCAGTTGCTTGTAGCTAAGCCGTTGCTGTGACAACCAGAGACTCAGTCAACATAAAGATCTTTTTGTTTCCAAAGTATATTTACTGCAAAAGGCCAATTCTCTAATTCCTAAAGAGAAGTTTCACTGAACTTTCATACTACAGAGTTTTCTTCTTAGATTATTCATGATGATAGTTTCTGAAATTAAATTTTATTTCAAAATTATTGTGGTAAAGGAATTGTGTTAAGCTGAATGCAGGCTTGTCCATAACTAACAGGTGCATGATAATGGTAGGAAAGGTCAACTCAAAAGTAATTTTCAGATGTTGCCAGGCCACCCCAGAACTGTGTTTCCCAGAGGAAATATGGGATTTTTTTTGCTTTTTTTTTGTTTTTTGAGACAGGGTCTTGCTTTGTAGTTCAGGCTGGCTCTGAGCTCACTATGTAGCCCAGGCAAGCCTCGAACTCAGCAATCCTCCTGCCTCTGCCTCCCGAGTGCTGGGATTGCAGGTGTGAGCCAGCACGCCCAGCAACATGGGATTTTTTAAGGTGGAAACTCAAGTAAAATAGATATTGCCAATTTATTACCTTTGCATCTAATTTCTAGAATATCAGTGAACTTTGCAAATCCTGAAATGTAGTGCATTTGAAATGTTAATACCTTGTGGAGAGTTATTAAGGTAGTGAATTACTTCCTTATGCACTGAGGCATGGAAGTCTGTCTTTCTTACTAATCTGAGACCTCTCTGTCATGTTTCTAAGCAAGGAACTCAGGAGAATTAAACTGGTGGCTTTAATATTATGAAAAAAATCATTCATCTGAAAACAAATGCATATTTCTAAGGCTCACATTTTCTTATTTTGCCTTTTCCACTACTTATTCTTTTAACATTTAAGATCAAATGATTTCTTCTTGAGTTTTGTTTGATAGCTACACACACACACACACACACAAAACCTCTCCTGTTATTAAATCATTTCAGACAATACATTTTAATGTATTAAAATATTGGCTCTAGATTGCACATTATTATTTCAAAGATGGTAGAATTAAATTTGTGGGCATATTCTCAAGGAGCATTTCAGACATTTTAATGTAAATGATTTAATAAAACTAGTCATTGACTAATTTTGTCAGTTCACCAAATGTTTGAGTGTGACCTGTCTCTGGCAATGTGACAGAAATATTTGGTAAAAAGAAAGACACTCTAGCTAATGGAATTTAAATTCTAGTCAGTATGAAGTAATAATTTTCTTTAGACTTCCAAAATTATCTGATATCAATGAATAATGTCAGTAGTTGAGAGTATAAATATGTGTACATGTGTGCACATGCATTCAAAGGAGGGGGCTATCATCTTACTCATTTAGTATTTAAATTTAAGCTAAATCTAATTACAGGTATCTGGGGAACCAGTATTTACCAATGTCCTCCACAATAAAAAAGAAAAGCTACTGTTTTAAAAGAACCATTGAAATAAAACATGTCTAACTCTAGGGAGATTAAAAATAGATATATGTGACAATAGATAGTGGCAGACAATAGAACTTAAAGGAAGTTGTTTTGGATAGATAATTGCAATTTTATAAAAGAAAGAGGACTCATTGTGTTTCTATCCAGAATAGCTAAAGTTTTCTCTCTACCCTAATAGAAAAACTAAGATCTGGACACAGTAAAAGGCAGTAGATACCCACTATTTCTCCCTTCACTATTCATACTACTTTGTGGATTTGACAAAAGTTTAAACGACACTTTTTCAAATAGAAGTTTTTCAGAATTACATGCTTCTTTGAGTGTGTTTAAACTGAAATGTAATTTTTAATCACTGAGGTTAAAAAGTTTCAACATCTATAATTTCCAGAAAGTACTAATTTTGATACTGTTACATATAATTACAAACTGCAAGTGGACTCAGATATATTAAGAGTAATATATATTATCCAGTTTTTTTAATGATCATGCATATCTTTGAAGTAATACATTTTGAATAATTTGTCTTTCTGTAAGAAGAGAATGTAAATGCCATGATAGCTGTAATGCATGAATAATTCTAGAGAAAGGGAAAGGGACAATGAAATCTCTGGGCAATGTAGCAAATATATTTTGAATTCTGAATAAGAATAACTTGCTAGACATGTGACTGCATTAATAAATTTTCTATAGGAGAAAGAGTATTATGTACAGGAAGGAAGGCTTGTACTGATTCATATTAAACATCTTATTGTTTCTTCTGTTCTTTTCAGTGAAGACATATTTACTCTCTTTGAATAGGAAGAGTATTAGAGTAAATGAATACATAAGGAATACTAAAAGTTTAAAACAAGATATAATATAAAACTCATGAAGTTTACAGTTTCAGAGAGAGAAAAGTAAGGAAATAAAGTGAAAGATAGCTGAGTGTGGAGGCTCACACCCACCAGCAATCAATACCACCTACCACAGTGCCGGGCGTGGTGGCTCACGCCTGTAATCCCGACAGTTGGGAGGCAGAGGCAGGAGGATTGCCAAATTTGAAGCTTGCCTAGGCTACATAGTGAGCTCAGAGCCAGCCCGAACTACAAAGCAAGACCCTGTCTCAAAAAAAAAAAAAAAAAATATATATATATATATATATATGTATATATATATATATATATACTTATGCCTATAAGCTTCTTTTAAATCTTTAAAAATATATGAATTGATTTTTTAATATGGAACATTAGCTAGCCCAGAATGATGAAATGAAAGAAGGGAAACTGTAAATTTTACACTAGGCTACTGGGACTATAAATTGATAGAGCTATTTTGGAAAACGTTTTGATGCTTTTCTAATTGGTAAACTACACATCTTCCCATTGATCTACCCATTTAAACATAACCACTCATTCAAGATAAACTGAATAAATACCCACATGAACATCTGTAGAAAAATACTTTAATACTGAAATATGAAAATAAATGCTTAGCAGGAGCTGAGCAGGCACACAAGTAGTATTTTAGCCACAACATGAGATGCTACTCAGTAAGATTAATGAAATACTGATTTATTACCAACACTAGATTGATATCACAATGATTATCTGAGTAAGACAAAGCAAGAAAATAATTACATATCATATACTTCTACTTATATAGAATAACTTTACAACTGTAGGCTTAATAGTGCCAGGAAGCATAGCTATGGTGGTGCTGGAGGAAGCAGAGCCAGGAGAAATAGCTTGTTGAAGGGGAAAAGGAAATGTTTGAGGGTGATAGATGTGATATCCTTGATTATAATAATTATTTCATGGAAATAAACAGGAAAAATTTTTATCAGATTATGCATTTTAGGTATGACAATTAACTAGTATTGTGCTGTTTCCTTTTCTTGTTCACTTTTGTGAATTCAAGACTTAATGTATACCGTAAGTTAACTGGTATCTTTTCTCAACATATAAATGCCTATTCTCATTAAGTGTTAATGTGGAACATTGAAAACATACACATTCAAACATAGAATTTATTTAATTTATCAGTACATTATACATACACATCATAACTGCACATACATTGAAAATTTGTACCAATATATGACATGACTTAATTCTCATCTTTCCCCATCCCCTGCCCATCCTACAACCCCTGCCCCTGTAAGCACAAACTTTGTTCCCTTTTTTAAATCATCAATTATTTTCTTTCTCCTCATTACTTACCCATCAAACCAATTTCCTTTTGAATATTTGCTATTTCATAATATCAATCATGCATTCTAGAACTCATTTACAACTTCAATTTCTCATACCAGAGAAAAGATATTTGCACATCTGTGACCTATTTATTCCATTTATGAGTATGGCCTTAAGGTACATCCATTTGAGTATAAATGACTCAGTCAAACATAGAATATTGTAATTACCTGTGACCCTTTATCTAGCATAGTTCATTATAACTCCTGTTCCACCTTCATTCTGCTTATGACTCCACAAGTTTGAGGATTAGATAGAATAAGTGAGTTGTACTAGAAAATTCTCAAGTTATATCTTTTCAACCAATTATTCTACTACTTTGCTTACCATATTTCTTGGTGTTCACTTATAAGTTTTCTCTTGGCAATGACAATGACTGTTTATTATCTGCAAGACATATGAGCAAGATATTGTCTAAGTTCACAGGTTTCTATTTATCTGACTGACAAAAGCATGCAGTGGAAAGATTAGAAAATTATGAAACAAAATGAATAAATTGAAATACATTTAATAGGAGCTTTTTGAAATGTACTATTGGCAGTTTGCTCTGAAAATCATCATTCAGCTAAGAAATACAGGCCTATATTTTTATTTACTCCTAGCAAATATTACCATTACCAGTCAATAAATTTTCTATATTTCTAAATACCCAAATATATATATATTTTCCACTACTGGGGATCAATACAAGACCTTGCAATGCAGGCCTGGCTCCCTGGAGCTACATTCCTGGCACAGAATATATATTCTTTTGAGACCAACAAGCATGTGAGAAGAAATGCCTACAGAATGTGCTTGTTGGATTCCTTGAATAAATTTGAAATATCTTTTCATGCAAACATTTGTTCAGTAAATTTAATTAAAGGTTCATTAAGTAAGCAAGAAGTTATTGCTTAATCCCTTGAGATGTTCTTCACTGAAGCACAGCCTGCAAAAACTCATGTTTTGATCTTAGGGGCACCATTTTAATTTGTAACATTTTTTTTCTGATTCCAGGTTGCTCTCTTTGCAACTTTACAACTTTATCTGTCTGAATATTCTACCACTTACTAACACCTGGAAAAACGTATTTTACATCTTTAAAATATACAGTTTAACTTAGAATCAAGATACATTATGAGAATAGTTTTGTTCTATTTGTCATATTTTATAAAATATTCCACAACAATTTCTCAAGAAATATCTTTTGGGCCGGAGGGTTAGCTCAGTGGTTCCGGCGCCTGCCTCACAAGCGCAAGGTCCTGAGTTCGATCCCTGGTAACCACATATAATGCTGGGCATGGAGACTCACGCCCACCAACAATCAACACTGCATACCACAATGCTGGACATGGTGGCTCACGCCTGTAATCCCAGCACTCAGGAGGCAGAGACAGGAGGATTGCTGAGTTCGCAGCAGCTTGCCTGGGCACCATAGTGAGCTCAGGGCCAGCCTGAACTACAAAGTGAGACCCTGTCTCAAAAAAAAAAAAAAAAAAAAATCTTTTGTTCTTTAACCGACTTGAATGAGCACTATACTGATGTGGAAGAAATACTAGTTTACCAGGTTTACACTACTATAAATCTATATTTAATTCCTCCCAACTAGTACTGTGATCAGTACAGCATAAGTATTTGAAGTATGTTTCTCTCCCTGGCAACAGCACTGTAATAAAGTCGGTGTTACTCGGTGAAGGGAGGGCGAGAGCTGAAATCCTTCAAGGAAGGAAACTCCATAGCGTTGCATGAGGCTTCCCCGTGGACTGTTCCCTGAAACCTGTCATTTTCCTAACTCCTTAGTACTTAATGGGTGAATTCTTTATTCAGAGTTTGGTTCTGGGGTAGTAGGGACAAAAATTTCAAGGAATCTGTAAATAGTTTGCCTAATTATACTTTAAAACACATCTTTTGTTTCAGGCTAGTGGATTATATGCTTACCAGTATACAGTGCTTTAAAGAGAATCAGTCTTTAATGGTTATAAATAGAACAACTAACATCACTTAATATATCACAGATTGTTTTTCCTTTTATAACATTTATTTTAATAAAAGTACCTATGCCATCTGAAAGGAAAACTGCAAAGTTCTTATTTACAATATCAGAGATTAATTCTTAATTTGTAAATCTGAATATTAAAAATTGAGTAATCAAAAAATAATTCGTGGTCCTTCTGTTCAGAACCTGTCTTTTGGTGTGGCTACATAGTTTAAATAGCAATTTAAACATTAAAGAACATATATTGATTTCCAAATCTAAAAGTGAGACCATGCATGAAAAGTTAGCCAAATAAAAGTAAAACTACATACTATCCTCCAAATTCAGAATATTATAATTAACATATTGCAGTTTTTATGTTCTCTTCACGACATTTTCATTTCAGGTTTGCAATTTCCCTCCAGACTATGGCAGCTGTAGCTTTTAAGAAGACTTGGAGCACATGTTGGCTAAGCCAGTGAAAGTGGCCTGAATGCTCCTTGAACTCCATCGGTGATTTCTGTATTCAGTTTATGCATTGAAGGAGTGTCATATTCTACCTCTCAGTATAACCATAGTTTTTTTTTTTTTTTTAAGTAGGCTTATTTTATACAACTAAACAGCTGTTACATACAGGAAATGTAAGATGGATGAGGACATGTGAGCATTGAAAGTGGTTGATATAGCTCGATAGTAATTTTTTCTAAAGAGAGGTAAAATTTTATTTTAAGTCATAAGTCTAAACTGTGAACAGTTTCATTGATGGTGTATTTTGAAGATCATGCAGCATGAACATCAGCTGCCAACTGGAAAGTAGATTGGAATATATTTAGGGGTCAAAATAAGCATAGACCATATCATTGTACTCTATATATTGTCGCTATGACTTCTTAGTCTCTTGGAATAAAACAGAAAAATATGGCTGTATCTTTAGGTGGTATGCATTCAAATTAGTTATAGACTCTTTAGTTTTCAAAAGCCTTGCGTGACGTTATTTATATGTTTAAGTTACTAACTTAAGTTTCATATGGAAACTAAAACTATTTGGATTACTTTGACAGTAGTATATTTCTTTCCTTGTTTATTTATTTATTTGTTTGTTTGTTTATTTATTTATTGGTAGTAGAGATCGAACTCAGGACATTGTAGTTGCCAGGAGGGCATGGTGCCACTGAGCTAGAAACCTTGGCCTCACGGTAATGTAGAGGACTTTTGTCCATAAAGCTGTGGGGAACATGTTGAAGTTTGTATAAATGGTAGTGAAATATTTTGTTAATAGTAGAAGTTCGTCACTGACTTATTGCACTTCAAAAGTTCTAATTTCCGAATAACAGCTACTGACAACAAACAATGCAGGTGTTAAATTACAATATCACTATGATAAGTTAACATTTACAGAGTTTTGCTCTTTTGTTTTAATTTATTTGTAATAAACCTAGAGCTACACTTAAGTACATATTCTGTAAGAATTAAAAAGTGAAAAGGTGATAGAGCTGGAGGAACAGAAAATGTATAAAATATATGCTGCAGGAAGGCAATGTGAATGTGCATTCATGTGCATAGTAATGAGTGAGGCAGGAAGTATTTTGCATAAGACCAGGAGCACTTCCCGAAGCAAACTTTAGATTTGAAGCAAGCCCTTCGATCCCTTATTGTGTTGTTTGCTTTCCTTTTGTCAGCTGGTCTGTGCTCCTCAACTAGTTTTGATTGCCACACTTTTTATGTTGTTCTAATATCATGTTGATATTAATGTACATTTTATTGTGCAATTTAAATTATTTTACTTAAATACAAACAAGTAATTTTCTAAATTTATGAAATACTACAATAATATCAGATACATCTCTCATATACTTTACATTATATATGCCTATAGTGTATGGATATTAAATTATAATATACTTGATGTCTTAACTTCGTTATTCCACTTAGTAATATATTGGGTTAACTAGATAAGGATTCACATATTGGACTTTCTGTAGACTTGATGCTCTTAGGTTCAGTGTTGCACCTACAGTCTATCCCTGAAAAATATCAGTGCATATTTAGAATGTATGAATAAATAAATCAAGTTCTAAAAGCACCGATTTTATAACTTTTGGAATTTTATCCTTGAAATTCATTTTACTTCTCTCAGATTTTTACACTATATTTCCAGAGTCCCATGTTGTATATTATCTTAATATGGCAATGTTTACATTTCACTGTGGTTCCTGTTAAGTTTCCTAGTAAAGACTACAAAGAGAAACAACTTTTTTTTTGAGAAACAACTTTTTAAGACTCCATTCATTATTTTAGCTCACTACTATGTAATAACAAATCCCTGAAATATTATAGTTAAATAGACTGCCACAGTGTAATGCATGAGGGGTTAGTAAACCACAGAAAAAGCATTCAAAGAGCAATGATGGTGTAAGTGATATCCTCTGTGGAAAGGCAAGGATAAAGTAGATTATTTATTTATTGTGGCACTGGAGATCAAACTCAGGACCTTGTACTTGTGAGGTAGGCCCCAGAACCACTAATCTAAATCCCCAGCTCCAATAAAGTAGAATTCTGTGGATTATTTAAAAAGAATAGAAAAAGTGAAAGGATTCACATATTTCTTTATTATAAATTGGATTTTTTTTTTTTGAGACAGGGTCTCACTTTGTAGTTCAGGCTGGCCCTCAGCTCACTATGGAGCCCAGGCAAGCCTCGAACTCAGCAATCCTCCTGCCTCTGCCACCCGAGTGCTGGGATGACAGGCGTGAGCCACCACGCCCCAGCACTGTGGTATGTGGTATTGATGGCTGGTGGGCATGAGTCACCATGCCCAGCACGGTATGTGGTTACCGGGGATTGAACTCAGGACCTTGTGCTTGTGAGGCAGGTACTGGAACCACTGAGCTAAATCTCTGGCCCACAAATTAGAAATTTTAAGAGATGCTAATGATAATTTACAAATAAAATTAGTAAACTGCCATTTTTTTCTCTGTATTACATTTTCAGTTATAAAAACCATTATTTCTGTATAACTGATAAATAGAAAATGCATATTACTTCTTGCCCAATTTTAATGGCATCCTATTATTAGCATATTTATTATTACTTTTTTCTTGTTTAAAATCTTTATTTTGTTATATTTAGCAATATACCCTTTCATTAATTAGAATTAATACTCATCCATAATCATTAATATATAGTCAAATTTTAATTATGGTTAATATAATTTATAAATATAGTTTTATAATTTATAAATATAGTTTAATTATAATTAATATATAGTCAAATATATATATACACACATGTAATCTTGACATATGTATCACCTGAATCTTCAAAATGATTCACACATGTTCTTTGTCATAGCCATTTCTTATTAATTTTGTTTTTCTCCATGTTTATGGGGAAACTGTATGTGTAGTTGTAAATTGAGAAATGCAGAAGATGGCCTTGCTCAGTGTGCCTGTTGTAGAAATACTTTCTCATATGCACTGTTGACAAAAATTATACGCACAATGGCTAATTCATTTCTTGGTGCGTAGTAAACACATAGCCTCAGTCCTGTGGCCTTTTGCTAGATACATGTATAATTTTGTCTTGCCCTGCTATCTTAACATCTGATGCTTGTGTGCAGCATACTACGGTGCCTGAGATGAACTATGTCTGTAACACATCGTGTCTCTGCCTGAACAAGGAAAACTGCTGTGACTTAAATCAAATCAAAGATTATGATGATTTACTTCTAAATCCACCTCAGTCCCACTATAATCGCTTCTATAATTCACACTGAACTCTGGCTTTCACTGGCACACTGAGAGATGGCTATCCAAAGTAGACTGCATAAAAATAACAATGTTTGCTTACCTTTTTCTAATTACATTCTATCTTCTAAGTTATCTTTTTAAAAATTGAATTCTTTATTGGTACATTTTACATACAGTTCACAATCACACTCAACATTGGGAAATTTGTACCAGTATATGACACCAGTTAATTCTCATTTTTACACATATCCCTACCCACCTTAACAGTCCCCCACTCCATATATGCCGTTATCTTTTTATCTTACGTGAGAATGTCAAATTTTATTTTATCTCGTAGACATTTCAGTGGAGATTTCAGAGAGGCTGCACTGAATGATTATGGCTAGAATTCATTTAAATATCTTGTTAGTGTTTTTAAGAATAACTCTTTAAAATGTCACTGCCATCTACTTGTGATAATGTACACTAATGGATGAAGAAGTGTATAAAATTCAAAATTAGATTTTATTTTTTTTATATTTACTCTATGGCCTCTGAATAAGTTCTGTATTTACATGAGATTTAGACTTTTTTTTAAATGGATATAATTTGAGTTCATAATGTTAAGTGAAAGAAGTTAGAGAGAAAGTTAAATACTATGTGGTTTTCCTTTATGTGGGAAACTTAAAATATAAATAAATTAGAGAGTATCATACAGGACAGATGGTAAAAAATGAAAAAGCAGATTTTTTTTGTAGATTGGGAAAGGAACTCAGGGGAGGATGAAATACAGAGAAAAAAGATAAAGAGTTAGAAAATTATAGTATGTTATATACATGTACCAATTCCCCAAAATAAACATAACTATTATGTGTTGCAAATATACACTAATTTAAAAAAAAAACACTATTATTCTAAAGGTAAAATGCTCTAGTATGGTTGAAGAAAGCAGACTACGTATAACTTCAATGTTCACTTTAAAATAACCATTGATAATTAGAAGTTACTATATTTAAAATCTTAGGTACTGTTCATTATGGTCAGGTTAATAAATTCCTACTGAATCAGTGTATATGGATTTGACAACCTCAAGATGTGTATAATTGCATTATTAGATTAGTTTCACCTATTTATGATATAAATGTTCTAAAGTTCAGTTTTAATCCTGTTTCAAAGTTAATGTATTTTAGCCTGTGTATATCTGTGTACATAAAGTAGAACAGACTGTCAATTTCAAGTCTTGACATTTAAACCATTATCTGTGTAGTTTTGTAGTATGTCCTTCTCCCTCTCCTACTCAAAGAAATGTTCCTCTTCCTTCCAATGTGGACCTTCATTTTAT
The DNA here is from genome assembly GCA_004025085.1 of Thryonomys swinderianus. NCBI lineage: Eukaryota > Metazoa > Chordata > Mammalia > Rodentia > Thryonomyidae > Thryonomys > Thryonomys swinderianus. The sequence continues at coordinate 25,206 of PVIC010011305.1, forward strand.
ATTCTTTAAAACACCTTTTTCAGTTTTTATTTATTAGTATTTGTTTATTAGTACATTTATGATGCACTCCTGTGTGCATTGGGCACATGTGCATAACACATCTCAATTAATTTTTCATTCTTTCCCTTCCTGCTCACTCCCACCTCTCCATCTTTTGATCCATCTTCCATCTGATAAAAGATCTGTTCCTCTCCTTCTGATGACTTGTCTTTTATTTTGTTTGCTATTTATATTTTGGGTTTCTCATGTAAGACAAAACACGTCATACTTAAACTATGTTTTGGATTTATTTTACTTAAGATTATGATCTCAAGCAGTATCTATTTTCTTAACAATGATTCCATTTTGTTCTTTAGGAAAGAATACTACTCCATTGTGTACAAATACCACATTTTCTTTCTTCACCTTGTCTACCCATGTAAGTTCATTTGTGCACACATTTTTTTTCATGAAATGAGAGTGTAAGTCTTTAATGAATACCACTTTCCTCCTTGTGTTCTATAGTGTATATTTTCTCAGGGAAAAGATTGCAAAGAACATTAATTTATATACTGTGTACACATTTGAGGTTATATTTCTTGAAAACCCTCTAGAAATAGTAGCCACCACATTTCTTTGTCCAAAGTAGGCACCCAGATTGCCTTTGAATAACAAGGATTTAATCATGAATATACATCTGAAAAAGACCTGAAATACAAAACTAAGTTTGGGAAACATGCATGCATTTTTAATTTAAATAGAAATAGTGAAGGATGTGCCAGAGATTAGCTCAGTGATTCCAGCGCCTCCCTCGCAAGCGCAAGGTCCTGAGTTCCATCCCGGTAACCACATACAATGCTGGGCGTGGTGCCTCATGCCCACCAGCAATCAATACCACATACCACAGTGCTGGACATGGTGGCTCACGCCTGTCATCCCAGGACTCGGGAGGCAGAGACAGGAGGATTGCTGAGTTTGAGGAGGCTTGCCTGGGCTACGTAGTGAGCTCAGGGCCAGCCTGAACTACAAAGTGAGACCCTGTCTGAAACAAAAAATAAAAAACAAAAAGCAAAACAAAACAAAAAGAAATAGTGAAGGAAAAGCAATGCTTTAAATGTTTTAAAGTCACTTTAAAGTTTAGAATATAGTCAAATATTTTAAAGCAGTTTTACAAGAACAGATACATGGAAGACTCTGAAGTAAAAAGATAGTTGAATTTGATTTATTAATTTGATTTATTGATCTAAGACTCCTTGACCTGACAACTGCAGTCATTCATGTTATGATCATCATTGACTCATGTTTTGGTTCTAAATAATTGTTGTATGTACTCCCAATATGAAGCAGCCATGCAGAAATATTAGAAAGCTCCCATTCCCATTCTACAAACTTTTCAGGTATACCTTTTGAAACTACTCAAGTAAATTTTAATTTACAATAATGTCGCTAACAAAAAATGAACATATATTTTGTAATAAACATTGCACTCAACTGCCATAATGTGTAACACAATATTAACTTCCAATATTTTATACCTCTATAAAATACCCATCTGCTTCCAAAATATAAAATGTCTTCCAAACCCAGTCAAGTGGTAACAGCCATCTTCATTCATATCCTGAATTTAGAGTTGCAGGTGCATTTCAATATTGGTAGAAATAAACCCAGCTTTTAAGTTCTTGTCCTTTGTGTTTGAATCACATTCCCATCTCCCTGCTTTTACTTGCTTTGACACTCCCTGTCTCTCACAACAATACCTGTCTTGTACCTGTCTTCCAAAATAATACCTTTTCTTGGTCCTGATTTCCTTCAGCAGTAAAACAATAGGCTTGCTATGAGAGCACAGGATACTCTTATCCCCAGCTCCACAAGGTAAGGACTGCTCCCCTGGCACAGTTTGTTTGCCATCCTTTTATCTCATGCTCCCATCATAAAAAAGGATGAGACACTTGCTTCATGGACTTTTTCTGAGGATTACATGATAGAAGCCCTAAGAACCCTGCCTGGCATCCTGTAAGGACCCAGGTACCAAATTCTTCCTTTGGTGTTGTATTGGAAATAACTTCTAAATTCTTCCATAGTACCCTGTATTTCCTTATTCTGAAAATAGTCACCCTAGAATCACTGCCTGTTTTTTTTTTCTTTTTTTCCTTTTCTTGTAAAGATTGTAAGATCTATGCAGACAGAATTTGTGTCCTCTTTGACATACTATTTTTGATGCCAATTACAATACTCAAGATGGGATAAACACATAATGGATGTTATTTAAATGAATTAAGTTTTTCTGCCCTCCTTATACCAGGATGGTACTGGGGACCTTGCTCTTGCCAGCCAGGCATGGTGCCAATGAACCGCATCCCAGCCCTGAATTAAATTTCTAAGGCATGAAATGATGATAGGAATTTTACAGATAAAGTATCATTTCCATCAGACTTCACAAGCACTTGTTAACAAAGCAATGGTATATTCTACCACCATGTACAGAAACAAATTGGCAGTGATGAAATGTGGTCATAGTGTATATATAAAATATACCAATGGTATTAATTTTAAAAAGAAAGAAAATCCAAATTAGTTGAACTCCACATCACATCTTGGTGATTTACTGGGAATATGCATGAAGACCTAAATCCAAGCAGTAAAAAATGGAAGAAAAGTTTAGAAAGTAAGTTTCTAATGTGAAGTTCTAGATTTGCTAACACAGTGGCTGTCTCAGCCATTTTCCAGGAATGAACAATGCTTTGAAATACTGAAATAATCACTCTGGGCTCTTCCTTTGTACCTGAGATTGTCATAATAGTGTCTCTTTTTTTGTTTTGTTTTGTTTTGTTTTTTTGAGACAGGGTCTCACTTTGTAGTTCAGGCTGGCACTGAGCGCACTATGTAGCTCAGGCAAGCCTCGAACTCAGCAATCCTCCTGTCTCTGCCTCCTGAGTGCTGGGATTACAGGTGTGAGCCACCACGCCTGGCACCATAATAGTGTCTCTTATTTTATCTTTGCCAATTCTTCCTTTGGTGTTTATTGTAATTGAAGCAACGTCTTTTTCGCATTATTATAAACTTGCTGTTCTGTCACTTGATTCCATCTACATCTTTTGAATTATGCTATGTTTTGTACTATGCTTAGTTCAGTACTTTTTGTCCTGTTTTCTGTGCATTTCCCCACTTTTTTGTGCCTGTATAATACTTCCTTTGAAGGTGTGTTGTCAGCGATTGAGTTTACTTCAATTAAAAATAAATATTTAGGCTGTGGATTTAGCTCAGTGCCACTGTGCTTGCCTTATAAGTGTGAAGTTGTAAGTTCAGTCCATGGTACCACAAAAATAATAATTAACTTACTAAGTAAATAAAAGAATAAACAAAAAATAGCAAAATAAATTTTAATTAACTATTTAAGGAGAGTTGCTCAGATATTTACAAGTATGTTAAAATACAAGAGAAATTGATGAGTGGATAGAGGGATGAAGAACATGTTGTAAGTCAAATAGGGCAAAATATTAATCACATGATCTAAATGATAGCCATATTGGTGTTATTGTTAAATCATGTCAGTTTAGATTAGGTTTGAAATTGTCATAATAAAGTTTTCAGGAAAAAAAATTATAAAATGAAATCAAAACATATGATCTACCCCAATACATAGGTTGGTTGCCACAATTGGCTTTACTTTCCAGATATTAACATATATTGCTTGCTTTTTCCCATATAAAATGGCTAATTCACAAAGACATCATTACATTGAAAGCATAACTTTACCTCTTATATTTGATAACTTGCCCTTCAGAAATTGTTTTGAACACTCTCAAACTCATATTTTTCCTACTTTTGTTTTACCATATATATGAAAGATTGTCACATTCTACATTGGATCTTGTGTTAGATTTTACTGAAGTATCTATCCAGAGAGGCTACTGTGAAATTTAATCAAAGATTCACTTAGATATTTTAAATTATACTGATAAATCTTTTCTTTTTTGTCTGTTTTCCTCTGTTCTCATTTGAATTACTTTCCTGAAAACATTCTATATTATTTGAAATAATTCTATCTTCTCTTTATCTTATATGCCTAAATATTACAAAACAATACATAAATAATGAAATATACTTTCCTCAGCTATGTTGCTTGATCTTTGTATATCACCTTATCCATTCTCAGATCTTCTCTTCAAACTGAGCTCCTCAATGGTATAAATCGTAAATTAATCAATTGTTTCCCTCTATCACAATAACTTAAACATCTTATATCTGATATATAATATTAACATTTGAATTAATTCCATCAGAATAGGTAATTGTGACCCATCTCTTTATTTAAACTTTACATATTTCATCTCTCTTTAAAAAAATATTCTACTCTAAAAAGGAAAAGCTAGTTTCCATACTCAAATGCATTATTTTTTCATGGAGACCTTTCATTATTATTAATATTATTTTCACTTCTTTTGCTTTTTAGTCATAACCCTGGTAAGCCTGTTGATGTGTCAAATGAGGGCCAATATGTTGGAATTTCTTTTATTGGCATCTGTAGCTGAATTCTGAATTTCAGTTTAAGAAAAAATGCATCCACTTATCAACTTTAAACTATGAACAAAATAGATCTAAAACCAAGTTACTTTCTTTTTGAATATTACAAAAGTAATTTTTAATCTTTTTAAGATAAAAAAATTAGCATTTATGTCCTTTATAACAGCAAAAGCTGTTTATAAAATGCAGTGTGTAGTTAAATTCACCCCAATGCGAATGGATTTTCGTATCTCTACTGATAAGGAGCGCACCCTTGAGTGACACTACCACTCAACAGCTTTGTCTGGAGCAGTGGCCCCTGACATTTTTGGCACCAGGGATTCTTTCAGGATTAGATCTCAAAAGAAGCCTGCAATGTGGAGCCTTCATGAATCATAGCATAATTTTTCTCATATGAGAACACTAAAATACAGGTAAAGGCAAAATAAAAGAGATAATAGGAAATGTGGGATCTTTTATATAAGGAAAGGGGACTAAGAGAGGGAGTGAGGGGAAGAGAAGGAGAGGGGGAGAAGAGGATGAAGAAACTCCATATAGGACTGTAATCATTATGTACTGCAAAACTGTACTACTGAAAAATTAAAATTAAAAAAATTGCCACTTTATTTTACAAGGCAGATTCTTCAAGTGAAAACCACTATTAAAACAAGCACAATGACATTTTAAATATATTCCAAATACAACAACTATGATTTTTAAAAAAAAAAAATAGAAGCATGTATATTCCTGATGTCTTTTCTCCCTAAACAGGAATACATTTCAAGTCATTGAATAGACACACTGTAGTCATAGTATCAGAGTAGCCACAGCACACGTGGTTTGTAAGTCCACTGCTTGATTTTGTATGACTACTTGTTGTATATAATTCTTGTTTCAGTCTAGGTAGTAAGAAATTCTCTAATGTTATTAGCAATGTATTCTCTGTTATGCCAGTATTATTTTAAAATTGAATACATACTACTTCTTGGCATTTGGCTAAGGTCAAGTGTAAAAATTGGGCAGACAATCCTATATTGTGAATTCAGAAATATTTATTATCTGTAATATACCTTGTGCCAAGATTTCCAGGTATAAGGTGTTTATCTATAGGAATAACATCTGGTAATAACAAATTCTAAGTTTCAAAGTTTATTATTTTCACATAATAAACTCCTGTTACTTAGGCACTTAATGTTAAATTTAGGAAAAATTGTGTTGAACACATTTGATTTCTCACTTAGAGTTAACTGCATGCATTCTTATAAAAAGATGGAAGTAAATACCTGAATATGATTCCTGATGAACTGCTAGTGTTATAACTATCTGCAGAGATCTCTGTAAATCCTACAATATGGACACTGCTGATGCACTTTAAGTTTTTCCTTTCTAATTTCAAACTTTTTCTAAAAATTTATATTTGATTTTAAAGCACTTTTATGTCCTCCAATTTAGTTTAGTGTCCACATAGGATAATAAGATGAAATAATAACATTTGAAGAAATAGCTCTTGTCTCAGCCATTTCTCATCTTTTCTGTGTTTTATCCAGGAATTAAGACTTTATGCTAATTCAATTCATTATACCAATAGGAAAAATTTCATAATCATCCTACATTAAATAGAAATTCCTTTCCAATATATTTTATTTATTTTCAAGAAGAAGGCTAAATCATTTCTTTTCAAAGTTAATATATTTAACCACCTTATTTTATATTTCCAATTAAGCTGAATGTATTCAAATTGGAATTTCAATCTCCTATTTTGACTTTAGTAAATATTAATTTTATTATTTGGCCAAAAAATGGTGTATGAAAACATATATCCTAATCCCTCAAAAATGGTATGACATGATCTAAAACTATTTTTATTAGTGTTTAAATAAAAATATTTATTTCAATTTATTATTACTGAGAGTGAATATTATAATCTAATTTTATTAGGTTACACATTCATATATAATTGTTGCTGATTGTAAGATAATGTTCTCAGATATGCAAAAAACATATTAATGTTATAGTTATAGTTACCTTCATTTATACATCTTTAACCATAGACCAAAATAATATATATGAAAAATACCAGAACTGGGGGCAGGAATTTTGCTCTGTGGTACCGTGCCTACCATACAAGAAGGAGGGCCAGAGTTTGATCCTTGGTATTGCCAACAAAACAAAACAAAACAGAACTAATTATAACCGTATTTTCTACTGCTGCTCTGACTAATTATGTTTTCTGTTGCTGTTCTGAGTAGTGTGATGAAGAATTTTGCTGTTTTTCTCGTTTTATTTGGATATGAACCATTGCTATTCAGTAATAATGTTACGTTTTCAGGCATTCACTAGGGATCCTGGGATAAAATTTCTGCCAATGAAATAGTTTATTCATACTCATAATCTGTGCTTACTTATGGATGTTCTCCAAAGATGTTCTCTAGTTTTAATAAATTCAGCATTCTTGAGGGCATACATTTTTTTTGTTTGTTTTGAGACAGGGTCTCACTTTGTAGTTTAGGCTGGCTCTGAGTTCACTATGTAGCTCAGGCAAACCTCGAACTCAGCAATCCTCCTGCCTCTGCCTCCCGAGTTCTGGGATTACAGGCCTGAGCCACCACGCCCGGCACTGTGGTATGTGGTATTGATTTCAGGGGGGCATGAGTCTCCATGCCCAGAATTGTATGTGGTTACCGGGGATCGAACTCAGGACCTTGCGCTTGCGAGGCAGGCGCCACAGCTACTGAGCTAACCCTCCGGCCTGAGGGCATAATTTTTTATTGTGTTCTGACTCTAGTATTTTGTTTCATCCTTTAATTTCTCTATTTTTCTACTTCATTACATGATCACGATCACTTTTATCTGAATATTTTAGTGTTTTTTATGACATTTTCAATCACTCAGACTAAATAGTGAAAATTGACACATGTACACAAATATAGGAAGGAATGCATATATATTGTGGTTGTATAATTGCCCCTATATATTATATACGTATATATTATATATGCATATATAATATATAATTGCCCATATATATTATATATATATTATAATTTAATGGCTTACAAGTATTGTTTATTACTCTACAGTTCCTGTAGCTGAAAATCTGAGCTAGCTAAACTGTGCCTTGCACATCACTCTCTACTGAGGGTGCAGCCAAGATGTAGGAAAGGCCTGGGGCTTATCTCAGACTTCTCTGGGAAGGAAAGGACCATTTACAAACTCATTTTTAAGTGAATTGGCAGGAATCATGTTTTGGGGGTTGTTTGGGGGTTGAGTCCTATTCTGGGTTCACACTCAAAGTCAGAAAAAGAGATTTTACTAACCACATTAAAACATTTTGTAATTTAGTCTCAGAAGTAGCATCTATACTGTCTGCTTTATTTATCGGTCAGAAATAAGTACTTAGTCCAGGACCAACTCAAAGAAGAGAGCAATAGGAGCAATTCAGTAGGAGGTTCACGTATACCAGGGAGAGTCCTAGACACTGCTTCCTATACCATTTATTTTCCTCATTCTCCAAATCAGACCTTCCTAATAATGAACCAAGTTTGTGTGAAATGGATAGTCAGCCCCCAAAATGGATAACGAAGGTAATAAAAGTATTCTATAAGTTAAAAGTTTTACTAACTTTTTGGAAAATAAATTATTTTAAGAAACCAATGAAGTTTATTCCAGCCATAGTGGCATTTTCTACTTTTTAGAAGTAGGTATGTACATTAATGACTTCATTTAGTAAGAATGTTTATATTTTGCAAACAAGTGACAGTCTATACGTTATTGTACATAAAATAGTTTTCTATATAATGTTTCATTTCCTTTTAATTAAATTGTGTTTTGGATTTCTTTTACCACCAGAACATTACATTGTTTGAATGATTACAGAAATAGAATAGGACCCATCCGACAAAAACATGAATGCTAATGACATATTAAAATGTAAAACAATGAATTTAATTTTGTACGGCTTTTTGTTTCCTGGGAAAAGTAGAGCATGAAAGGATCAACTGGTCATGCACTTAGAATTCCATTAATTCTTTTTTCAATTTCTTTAATAGTAGGAATTTTGGTAAAATGGAAGTAAATTCTTCAAATTTTTGAAGTTCAGCATATATACTTGTTTCTATTTCAAAAGAAACATTTTAAAATAAATACTTTAATGTTTAAATTTTGGAGTTCTTTTAGTATAAGTGTTAAAATCATAATAAATATAAGGTAACAGACTGAAAAAGACTACATCTTTGATTAGTTGTATTATATTTCATTATAGTAATACATATAATTTTAACAGTGCTGAAAAGTTATATCCATGCAGCTGGATAATTTTGGGAGTGGCAAACTTTGCATGTAAATTCAAACTATGTAATCTAATTAGATACTTGCAGTGATCATAGTTTCCTTGCTTTTAAATTTAATTGGAAAAACATCACCAAGACATTTTCCATTAAATATTTTACAGTGTTACCACTCTAATGTGTTATTTCCTTGTCTTTCAATTTTCTAAATGTCTAAAAATGTCCTATATAATTAAATTTAAAACTGATTTTCTATTTTGACCAACAGTAACAAAACATCCATAAATTCCTTGTAGTGTATTCTGTTTGAAAGCAGCTTTGAATTTTCACACAATTGTCTTTCTTTGTTTAGTTCTATTTAATTATCAAACTAAATAAAGATTTGTTACACTAAGTTCCTTCTCAGAGACAAAAATGTAAATAAACAAGCTACATAAGACATAAACTTTCATTCAGTTAAAAGGTAAAATATAGGTTAAGGTCCAGAATATAGATAACAGATGACATTTAAGCCTATAACTACTCAACTTTAATCAGATATGAGATATCTTGTGCCTTGGCTATACACTGGAAGCACAGTTCTTCTAGGAGCATTAATTATATGTGAGATGTCTCCTGAACTATGGCTGTTGACATAAAATGAACCATATGTATTTTTAGAACAAGCTGATTGGTTCATTACTTGCTCTCTTCTGTTACTTTCTTCTCTATACTTCTGTTACACAATTTTCATCACTAGAAATGGAGAAAATGCTGTAGTATAGAATTGCCAGAATGTCTTGCATAATTTGTTTAAAAGTGTGGCTTCTGAGGCCAGTAACATTTTCCCTTACTTTCACTTAACGTCTTTGTTAGGTTATCTGGCTTTTCCAGGCCTCCGTGTATTTATCTGTAAACGGAACTATCAAAGCATCACAGCTTCGGTGTCCAGTGGATTGTTGTGAGGTAGAAGTGACAGAACAGTGGTGGACCCAACTGGAATGCAAATTAGACATTTAGTATGAATTTACTTCATGATGGCCTCCTGCTTACTCCTGAAACTCACTATTATTTACTTAATGCTTGCTTTATAGATATCCTTCTAAGTTTTCTCAAGACCTTATTATTATAAAATCTTTTTTTTTTTTTTTTATTTTGAGATAGGGTCTCACTTTGTAGTTCAGGCTGGCCCTGAGCTCGCTACGTAGCCCAGGCAAGCCTGGAACTCAGCAATCTTCCTGACTCTGCCTCTTGAGTGTTGGGATTATAGGTGTGAACCACCACACCTGACATTGTGGTATGTGGTACTGATTGCTCATGGTTTTGTTGTATGTGGTTACCTGGGATTGAGCTAGGCACGTTGTGCTTGCTAGGCAGGTGCTGGAACCACTGAGCTAAATCTCTGGCCCTATAAAATCATAACTTCTAATGAAGATAGTAACTTCACTTTTTAACCTATGAATTGACACCTGGTGATTCTATCCAGCTCACATTTATAATCTGCTATCTTTCTGTGGCTTAACTTACTAATGATCACTTATTTATGACTTTTTATTTCTACACTGGTTGGGGTTTGTTCTCTCTGGTTTATTCTATCAAAGATCCAGCCCTTAGACTCATTATATGCATTCAAATTTTTTTCTCTCAATTTCATTATCGTTTTCTCTGATCTTAATCATTTCCTTATTGTACTAGCTATGGCTATGGATTGCATTTGTTTTTCTAGGGTCTAGAGGTATATCATTAAGATATTTACTTGTAGTTAGTGTTTTTATTTTTTAATTTGTCATTCACAGCTACAAACTTCCTTCCTAAAATTGCTTCCATTTAGTCCCATAGATTTCAGTACGTAGTACTTGCATTATCATTTGGTTCTAAGAAAAATTCACCCTTGATTTTTCCTATCATGCATTGATTATTCAGGAGAGTAATAGTTTCCTTAGTTTCTGTGATTTCTTTTGTCATTGAATTATTTTCATTACACTATAATTGATAATTTCAGTTATTTTACATTTATTTAGGGATGCTTTATGGGCTAGCATATGTTCTACTTTAGAGAAATCCCCATCATATGATGCTAAGAAGAATGATTGCTAAGTGGAACACTCTAGATATTATTGTGTGTTTTTTCATAAGTTTGGTTCAATTCTGACATTTCTTTGTTGATATTTTTCTAGTTGATATATTTTTTGACAGTGGTTTATTGAGGTCCCCTATTATAATTTTGTTAGTATGTATCTCATTTTTTATCTCCAATGATGTTAGTATTATATCCCAATGGATATTCCATTGTTTTGATCATATATGTTTGTAATACGTTATCTTTCTGTTGATTTATTTCCTTAAATAATATGCAGGGATAGTTTTTGCTTCTTTTGATCAGTATAACATTGAAATCCACTTTTTCTTAAATGAAGCTATCTACCGATGCTTCTTCCCAGGTTATTGTTGAGCTAAATGCTGTTTTCCATCTCTTGACTCTTCATATGCGAACTTTTTTTTTTTAAGCAGGGTCTCAATTTCTAGTGCAGACTGTCCCTGAACTCACTATGTAGCCCAGGCCTGCCTCAAACTCACAGGAATCCTCCAGCCTCTGCCTCCCGAGAGGGAGATCCTTGCCAGAGGATCGAACCAGGGATTTTGCCCTTGGTAGGCAGGCGCTGGAACCACTGAGCTAAATCTCTGGCCTCCATATATAAATTTCTTTATTGATTAAATATGTGTCTTCTATACAGCATAATGATGCTTTTTTTTCCCTTGATCCATCCTGCTAATTTGTGTCCTTTGATTGAGGATTTGACACTGGGAGAGTTATTACTAAAAAGTATTGACTTGTTTCTGTCATTGTATTATTTTCTTGTTGCTGATTGTCTTTTCTATTTTTCTCTTCTGATTAACTGTTCATTCTTTCTGCTGTATTTATTCTATTTGATTTACTGACATTGTCTTTTTCTAACATATCCTTGATAATTATGTGTAGTGTTTGTGTTGTGGCTTTGAATTTTTTGAGATTTTTTTGGGGGGGGGGTCAGGGAAATATATTTATCAATTTTAAAATGTACTTTTGCAGGATATATAAATCTGAGTTAGAAATTATTTTCTTTTGGGGTTTAAAACACTTGTCATAAGCTCCCCTAGTCTTTACAGTTTGCTTTGAGAAGTGTTCTGTAATTCTATTATGTGTTTACCTCTTTAAGTGATTAATTTCTTTTCTCCGATAGCTTTTAAGCTTCTCTCCCTGTGTAGGTCTTCTGGGAGTTTGACTACAATGTGTGATGGACAAATTATTCTTTCACAGTGGTTATTTTGGGTTCTATTTACCACATTTAGCAGTATATTTAAATTTCTTTTTCCTATATTGGAAATTGTGTGCCATGATTTCTGGAAGCAGACTTTTTATGTTATTTAAGTTGTCTTCTGATTTTTCCCTTATTTCAATTAATCTTAGGTTAGTCTTTCTTACATTATCTACCAGCACTTAGATTCATTTTTGATGTTGTCTTGTTTTTAAAGCATCTGAATAGCTATTCTCTAATAGCAGCCCTGTCTCTTCTAATTCTGTCACTTTGTTCATAATGGTTGCTTTTGCTGCCTATAATTTCAATATAATTTTCAGTCTATTATTTGTGCTCATAACCTTTTCATAGACTCTGGTGTTTTGCTAAAGTGGCCATTCATGTTTTATATCACTTTGTTTAGTTAGGCTAGCTTTTCTTATTTAATTCTTTATTGGCACATTTCATATACAGGCTACAATCACACTCAATATTGGGGAATTTGTACAATTATATAACATGAGTTAATTTTCATTTTTACTCATATTCCTACCCCCCACAATCCCCACTCCCTATATACATTTTATTTCCATTTCCTTTCGAATGATATTTATTTTTCCCCTCATTACTTTCCCCACCACATTCCCTTTGAATATTTCCTATTTCACAAAATCTATCATATATTCTAGAACTCATTTACATGTATAGGTTCTCATACCAGAGAAAAGATACAGCATTTACATATCTGAATGGACACACCTTGAAGACACACGAAGTGAAATAAATAGGCTAGCTTTTTATTATTGTCTTCTGTAAGCTACCTGATGGTTTTATATATTAGAACCATTGCCTGTTCAATTATATCTTCTCTGACCCCATGGAGCACTTTATTAATTTATTTCAATGTACTCTAGTATTCTTTTTTTTTTTTTTTTTTTTGAGACAGGGTCTCTCTTTGTAGTCCAGGCTGGCCCTGAGCTCATTATGTAGCCCAGGCAAGCCTCGAACTCAGCAATCTTCCTGCCTCTGCCTCCCAAGTGCTGGGATTACAGGTGTGAGCCACCATGCCTGGCACTGTGGTATGTGGTATTGATTACTGGTGGGTGTGAGTCACCACACCCAGCACTGTATGTGGTCACCAGGGATTGAACTCAGGACCTTGCGCTTGTGAGGCAGGTGCTGGAACCACTGCGATAAATCTCCGGCCCATCAATTGCTTTTTTTGTGTTGAGGTTATGGGCCCTTGTAGTGGAAACATTTTCTTACTCTTTGAGGATCTCTTTAGTTAATGTATGTTTTTCAGTGATATACTCTGGTATTACTGAATATATTCCTCTGTCTCTGTCTCAAAATCCAACTACCTGTCTTAATTTGGAGGGATGGGGCAATATAATTTAATTGGTCCAGCACTCATTTCTCCAGGAAGGAACCACAATGCTGTTAATGAGAGCAAGGTAATCTGAACTTTGGCATATGGAGAAAACATTATTTAAAAAGATAAAGTTAAGATACAGGGAATTAGGACAAAGTGAATGACAGCAGAAAACTGCAAAATTAAACAATGAGCAGAAGATGGAGGAAAAAAAGTGAGACAAATGTTCGCATTATTAGTAGCAGGAACTCATATAATTATATATGGGTAAGAGAAAATAACAAAGATTAAATTGTAGAGGTAAAGGGGAGGAAGAGGAATAAACTATGGACAATTAAATATATGACACAAGTCAATTCTCATTTTTACACATATCCCACCCACCCACACTTCCCCACCCCATATACATTCTCTTTTATTTTCTTTCAGAATCATATTTATTCCTTCAACTCATTACATCCCCACACCAAATTTCCTTTGAAAATTTCCCATTCTACAAAATTGTCATACTTTCTAGAGCTCATTTGCATCTACAGGTGCTCATATCAAAGAGAAGATCCGGTATTTGCCTATCTGTGATCTATTTATTTCACTCATTAGCATGTCCTCCAGGTGTACCCATTTGTACATAAATAAATAAATCTTGTCATTCTTTATGGCAGAATAATACTCCATTTTATATATAAAAAAAAAAAAACCACATCTTTTTTACCCAGTCTCCAGTTGATGGGCATTTGGGCTGTTTCCAAGACTGAGCTATCACAAACTGAGCTGCTATGAACAAGGGTGTACATCTATCTTTCTAATGTGGCTTTTTAAATTCTTTTGGGTATATTCCTAGCAGGGGGATAGCAGGGCCAAATGGGACCCCTAGTCCTAGTTTTCTGAGAAATCTCCACACGGGTCCCCACAATGGTTGCACAAGTCTGCAATCCCACCAACAGTAGAGAAGGGTTCCTTTTTCCCCACAGCCTCACCAGCATTTATTGTTGGTTGATTTTGTAATAGCGGCCATTCTTTGTGGAGTGAGATGAAATCTCAGTGTTGTTTTTATTTGCACCTCTCGAATAGCCAGTGATATGGAACATTTTGTCACATGTTTCATAGCTGCTTTGACTTCTGCCTCTGAGAAGTGTCTGTTGATTTCAAATGTCCATTTTTGAGTTGGGTCTTTAAACTTGGGGAGGCTGATCTGTTTAAGTTCTTTATATATTGTAGATAATAGCCCTTTGTCTGATAAACAGCTAATAAAGATTATTTCCCATGTTGTTGGTTGTCTTTTTAGCAGTGCCAGTGACTTCTTTTGCTGTGCAGAAGCTTTTCAGTAGGATGAGATCCCATTTGGTGATTCTTTCTGCTAGTTCTTGTGCTATAGAGGTTTTATTCATAAAGTCTCTGCCTAAGCCAATGTCTTCAAGAGTTTTACCTAATCTGTTTCCAGCAGACTTATTGTTTCTGTTTTAATGTTTAAGTCTCGAATCCACTGTGAGTTTAATTTTGTGCATGGTGAAAGAGATAGATATAGCATTAGCTTTTGGCAGGTTAAACCCCAATTTTTCCAGCACCATTTGTTAAATAGACTGTCTTTCCTCCATTGAGGATGTTTGACTCCTTTGTCAAAGATAAGGTGGCTTAGTGTATCCGGGGTTGTTTCTGAATCTTCTAATCTATTCCACTGGTCCTCAGGTCTGTAACTTTGCCAGTACCATGCAGTTTTTATTACACTGGTTTTATAGTAGAGTTTTAAATTGGGGATTGTAATACCCCTAACATGTTGTTGTTGCTTAAAAATTGCTTTTGCTATTCTAGGTTTCTTGTGGTTCCAGATGAATTTTTGTATTATTTTCTCTAGCTCTGTGAAGTACACTGTTGGAATTTCCATTGGAATTGCATTGAATCTGTACAGTAGTTGTGGAAGTATAGCCATTTTGACGTTGTTGTTTCTCCCTACCCAGGAACGAGGGATGTCTTTCCACTTTCTGATCTCCTTTTCTATCTCGTTTTTCAGAGTCCTATAGTTTTCAGAGTAGAGGTCTTTCACTTCCTCTGTTAGGTTGATTCCTAGATAGATAATTTTTCTGGGTGCTACTGTGAAAGGGACTGACTCCCCAATTTCTTTTTCGGTGAGTCTGTTGTTTGTGTAGACAAAGGCTGTTGATTTTTGAGCATTAACCCTGTATCTAGCAATACTACCAAATCTGGTAATTAAGTCTAGCAATCTTTTGGTTGAGTTTTTAGGATCCTCTAGATAGAGTATCATATCATCAGCAAATAATGACAGTTTAACTACTTCCTTTCCTATCTTTATTCCTTTTATATCTTTGTCCTGCCTGATTACTATGGCTAATGTTTCCAGTACTATATTGAACAAGAGTGGTGACAAACGGTATCCTTGTCTTGTTCCTGTTCTTAGTGTAAAAGGCTTCAGTTTTTGCCCATTAAGTATGATGCTGGCTGTTGTTTTCTCATAAATAGCTTGTATTAAATTGAGATAAAGTCCATCGATTCTGATTCTCTGTAGGGTTTTGATTGTAAATGGGTGTTGGATTTTGTCAAATGCTTTTTCTGCATCTATTGAGATAATTATATGGTTTTTGACCTTGAGTCTGTTAATTTAGTATATTACATTTGTTGATTACATATGTTGAACCAGCCTTGCATCCCTGGGATAATATGACTTGATCAGGGTGTATGATTTTCTTGATAACTTTCTGTATTCTGTTTCCCAGTATTTTACTGAGGATTTTTGCCTCAATGTTCATTAGAGAGATCGGCCTGTAGTTTTCTTTTTTTGGGGGGGAGCTTTCCCTGCCTTTGGAATCAAGGTAATGGTTGCTTCAAGGAATGATTTGGGGAGTACTGCTTCCCTTTCAATTTCATTAAAGAGATTTTGGTGAATGATCCATGAGCAGCTTAAAAAGAAGGTATATTCTTGCTTTGTGGGGTGAAAAATTTTGTGGGCATCTAATAAGCCCATTTGCTCAAAAGTTTTTTTTTTTTTTTTTTTTTTTTTTT
>PVIC010011306.1:0-41647 GCA_004025085.1 Thryonomys swinderianus
CTCCCCTCCCTTCCCCTTCCCTTACCTTTTTTCCTTCTTACCAGGACTGTAACTCAGTGGTGTGGCTGCCTCCCTGGCAAGTGCAAGGTTCTAAGTGTATTCATAGGTTCCACAAACAAAAAAAACCTGGCTGCCTGCCAACACCTTTCATTAAAAAGGTTACCTATGTTCTACTGAAGATATGTGGTCCCTTTGGCAAAGATAATATAGACGAATGTGCTTGGAGTTATTTCTGCATCTTTTGTTCCATTGATCCTCAGGTCCGAATTTGACTGGTACAATGCTATTTTCTTAATCGCAGTAGCTTTGTAGTAGAACTTCAAATTGGGAACCGTGATGTACCCTGCATTCCCCTTGTTGCACAGAACTTCTTTTGCTATTCTAGGTTTCTTCTGGTTCCATATAAGTATATTGTTTTTAAAGATTGCCATTTTCTCTGCTAAAGTTCTCAATAGTGGACCTGGATATAGAAATAAATTTATCCATTATTTGAAAGCAGTTGAAACAAAATAAAATAATTTGAGATAGGTTGGATAACTGACATTTTGTGAAGACATTTCAATAAGAATAGGTTATCACTATGCAGATAAGTAACAATGAAAGTCCTATGAGAAATAAAGACTATGGATGTTGAATGCAATGTTTGCCTTGATTATTCAAGAGTCTTCCAAAATATTATTATAAAAGTTTTTATTTTCAATAAAAAATATAATAGATGAAAACTCAAAATGAATAGACTCTTACAACCCTGAAAAACCATCTATTAGAATTCTTGGCAGGTAAAAGATAGCAGTGGTTATTAATTTGTATGTTTTTCCATCCATATACTTTACAGCAAATTAGAAATATACTTTTCATTAGAAAGTTTGAAGAAAACACTACAGCAAGTTATCTTCTGTAACAATGGGAAACTTAGTAATACATGTTTCTTTCTAAATAGCAGTAATGCCTTTTGGAAAATTATAAACATATTTGGAAGAAATATGACTTCATTTTTAAAAAATTAGTTATCTTTTTACTGTGATTAAATATAAATAGCATAAAATGCCATTTTAGCAGTATTTAAGTGCATAGCTCTGTGGCTTTAATTACATTTATGTTGTTATGCTGTGGTTCATTTTATTATCAAGTAGAACATTTGGTCTACTTGATCTAGGGATGGTATGGGAACTTCAAAAGCTATAGGGGAAATATTATAAGTCTGAATCTGTTAGATGTCTGTTATGTTCCAGTTCACACTGAAGAATGAATTCTAGAAACAATGGAAGTTATGAGTAGGAAATATTTATTGAGCGACAGACAGGTCTTTCCTAAGAGGGAGAGAAGAGGCCTAAAAAGTGGGTTGCCCATAAGCCTACTTCTCTAAGTTTTATACAACAAAGTCATGAAGTGGGTACAAAATAACAAGGTAGGCACAAAATGAAATAAAACTATGATTAACCAATATAATTATAAATATAGTACTTTAGATAATAGTGACCTAATGGGGAAGCATGTCATCACATGTACATGGAAAGAACAAGGACTTTTCCTAGAAGTGGGGGTCAGAGGCCTTTCCTAGAATGAGTGGGTGAAAGGATGGGTCAAGATGTCTTGGTGCCCAACCAAAGGTAACTGATGCCTATTGAGAATATGAATCATGATTTATAGCTCAGGAATGTATGTAGGTGCAGTCATGCTATCTTTATCTTGAGCCCTATCCTTGGAAGAATGTGCCTCCAGCCACAATAGTAATTATATCTTCTTGGTAGCCCTAACCCTGTCTGCCTGTAATATTTTTAACTAACTTAGCTCTCTATAATATACTCACTCTGCTTTTTTGTAATGAATCTCTTTTCACTAATAACTTCGTAGTTTTCTTGACTGTGTTCAAAATCCATTTTACTGTATGATTAAATCATTTAGCAAACCATTTTACACAGACACTTGTGACATACTAAGTTCATTCCATTTTAAAATTATTTCTTTGCATTGCATTTTGTAAAGTCTCCATTTGAGAAACAACTTTATTTGGCTGTGCCGAGTCTCCTGATGTGCTCATCAAAGGTGATATCCATCTCTTCAGTAGTGTTTCTGATTTGTACCACTTCATTTATGTTCTTTCTTAAAGTTATCACTTCACTGTTTATGTTGCTTCTTAGTTCTTCAGTGTTCTCTACTGTCTCCATTAGTAACATTAACATATTATTCATGGCTATTTAAAATTCCTTTTCTGATAATTACATTTTTGACATATCTGAATCTACTTCTGATGTTTGTTCTGCCACTTTAGACTGTTAGATGTAACAGTCCTTTCTGATATGTATTAAAATTTTTGCTTAAGCCGGGCGTGGTGGCTCACGCCTGTAATCCCAGCACTCAGGAGGCAGAGACAGGAGGATTGCTGAGTTCAAGACTTGCCTGGGCTACATAGTGAGCTCAGAGCTAGCCTGAACTACAAAGCGAGACCCTGTCTCAAAAAAAAAAAATTTTTTTGCTTAAAGTTAGAAAATTTGTATTGAATCCTCATGGTGAGGCTTTGTTAGTATAGGTAGGAAATGAGTTGTGTTTAATATTTTCCATTAAAACAGTTAAAGGAGTCTTTAGTTACTTGCATTTTTAAAAATTTCCCCAGTTTCTTTAGTCTTTCATAAGAACTCCTCAGGTAATGTCTGCATTTTTTTATTTCTCAGCTGTAATCTGTACTTTTACTGACAGTTTATTTGGCATTTAAGAATAGGAGAAGGAGCCGGGCGTGGTGGCTCACGCCTGTAATCCCAGCACTCGGGAGGCAGAGACAGGAGGATTGCTGAGTTCGAGGCTTGCCTGGGCTCCATAGTGAGCTCAGGGCCAGCCTGAACTACAAAGTGAGACCCTGTCTCAAAAAAAAAAAAAACAAAAAAAACAAAACAAAACAAAACAAAAAAAGAATAGGAGAAGGAAAACATTCTGTAATCTTAAATTTCATTTTTTTTTTTTTTGTTCTTGCTTGGTTTGGTTCAGCTTGACTTTTTAAAATTAATTCTTTATTGGTACATTTTATGTGCACATGATCACAAACAACACTGAAAGTTTGTACCAGTGCATGGCACAATTTAATTCTTATTTTTTACCATTCCCCTGCCCACCCTACAGCCCCTGACCCCTATATACACAAGCTTTGTTTCCTTTATTTTTACCATCAAATTTTTTCCTTTCTTTATTTACCCCTACCCCTTTTTCCTCTGAATATTTTCTATTTCACAATATTTATCATACATTTTAGAACTTATTACCCCTTCAATTTCTCATACCAGAGAAAAGATATGGTGTTTACACATCTGTGATGTATTTATTTCTCATTTGAGTATGTCCTCAAGGTACGAGCATTTGAGTATGAATGACTCAAACTTATCATTCTTTATGGCAGATTAATGCTCTTTCATTAAAAAAAAACCTTCTTTATCCAGTCTCCCCTTGATTGGAATTTGGGTTTTTTTCCAAGATTTAGCTATTACAAACTGAGCTGCTGTAAACATGGGTGCATATATGTTGCTGTGATATAAATCTTTTAATTCTTTTGTGTATATGCCTAGGAGGGGAATAGCAGGGTCAAATGGGACCTCTAATCCTGGTTTTTTGAGAAATCTCCTCACTGATCTCCACGGTGGTTGTACCAGTCTACATTCCCACCAACAGTGGAAAAGGGTTCCTTTCTCACCACAGCCCTGCTAGCATTTGTTCTTAATTGACTTCATGATAGTAGCGATTAAATTTCAGGTTTTTAGTAATCTTGCCTATACAGAATATGCAGTCCACCAGTTTCTTAGTTTTATGTTTTGTTTTGATTTTCTTTGCTTCTTTTTTCTTTTGAGGGTGATATTGGAAAGATACAGGGGGCTACAATGTTTGGAAAATACCCTTTCTCCTGGTGAGATAAAATCCTGTTTTCACCTGGAAAGCAGGCCTTTGTATGGAAAATATTCACATTCACAGCAAATTTCAAATGATTTACTCTTCTGTCTTCCTTGCCTGAATCACTGGTATATTTACCGTGGCTTGACTTCTTGAGATTAATGGGTCAATAGTACTGCAAACCCAATAAACTGCAGAAATTCCCAGGAATTTTTACTCTCACTGTAATCCACATTCAGCTTCCTGTAGTTCCTAAAAATTGCCATTTAAATATTTGGACAGTATGATTTTTTTTTTTAGGTACACTAATATCCCAGGCTAGAGTCTGAATTTGCCTGTCATACGTTTAAGAGAAGGAATTTGCTTTGTAACTTCAGTTCTTTAAGGGATTCAGGAAAAGCCAAAGATTTTTTAGTTTGTTTGACTTTTCTTTTTAGGGGTGACATCTAAGCTTTTCACAGATTGTAGTTCTTGGGTGGTCTTTTGAACTAAGTAAAACTAACAAAAAAGTACCACACATTAAACCCTTAATCTGGAGAGAGTTGATAATAGAGAAGATAAATTAGACAAGTGGCCCCTTCTGTTAATGAAAGCAAATACATCACCTACCCCTGTAAACTCCTGGAGGAAAGGGTAAAATATTATAATAACAAATACAAATACAAATGTAGGTCTAATTTTGGGTGGAATCAATGGTGTGCTTTAATAGTGATATAGGGAAGCAAGACTAATTCCCAACCTGCTAGATATCTGAAATATAAGTTCATGTTCTCTAAAATCTAAGAATGTATTTTAGGAAGAACAGAGGTTAAAAGTAGGAAGACTTGGGCCGGAGGGTTAGCTCAGTGGTTCCGGCGCCTGCCTCACAAGCGCAAGGTCCTGAGTTTGATCCCCAGTAACCACATACAATGCTGGGCGTGGAGACTCACACCCACCAGCCATCAATACCACATACCACAGTGCCAGACGTGGTGGCTCACACCTGTAATCCCAGCACTCGGGAGGCAGAGACAGGCAGATTGCTAAATTTGAGGCTTGCCTGGGCTACATAGTGAGCTCAGGGCCAGCTTGAACTACAAAGAGAAACCCCATCTCAAAAAAAAAAAAAAAAAAAAAAGTAAGAAGACTTTATTGAGAAAGAAAGCTTCTGCCCAAGAGTGTCATAAGTGGGGCCAAAAAGTGATAGAATCCCATTCACCTCACTTTTCAGGGGGCATTTATGGAACAAAACCAGGAGTTGAGGATTTAGAGTGGGACAAAATTAGTCAACCAGTAACATTGTAAGCACATTCGCTTTGGGTAATACTGGTCCAATGAGGAATTGCAAAATAGACAAAGCCATGATTGACCAGTAAGATTCCAACAAGTATAGTTGGTTAGGTAATATTGATTAAATGGGTATCCAGTGGGAAAGCAAGTCACAAAACAAGCATACAAGGATTTTCAAACAAGGATCTTTCCTGGAAGGAATAGGTTAAAATCTTGGTCTCCACCCTGACATTAAAGCCCACTTAGAATATCAATCACTGCTATTTACTCTATATGGGTATAACATTGACCTTCAGTGAAGGTCTCCTTGACTGTCCTCCATGTTGGCTCTTTCCAAGTGGGCTTTTCTATGGCCAGCCCTGTCTAATTGCCTACAAGATGTCTAACCAGCTTACCTACCTACAACAATAGGACTCTCCATTCAATGTCAATCCAACACTTTTCTGGTTAATTTCCACAGAAGTTGAACCTGTTCTCAGTCAGAAGGGAAACACCAGCTTTCTAATCTTCATTCAAGATTACCTTAAATTGACTCCTGGCTACATCCTTCAACATCCCACTTAACAGAATGTATTGAAGTATGGTTCTCAACTATCATAAGTTTGTTCACTCACTTCTTTTAGAATAGTAAATCTTATACTAGGATCTGCATAAGTTTCCTAAAGGCCACTAGTTTTAGCCTGAGACAGCATTGGCTTTGTCCTGGTAATATACTCTTGAAGTATAATGGTATGCTTTGAGGTTTCTTCAAGAATTACCTTGAAACTCAATAAAGTGAATCAGTGCTTAACATAAAACTGCAGTAGAAAACAAATCCTGGGTATATGCATGTATGGAAACATACTTACACAGTACAGTCCAAGTTTATCAATCCTTTCTGTTGCTTTCCATAGTATCTTCTTCCTATCAAATAATCTGTAGCTTTGCTACAGATATTAGCAAACCCAGGTGGGCTTGAAAATCTACCTAGGTGTTAACTTTTCTGACAATGAGACTGAGAAACCCCTGTAATTGAGCCTGGCGGACCACCTGTTAAATTTGGATAATTCAGAGGCAGCTTTTCCCATTACCTCATGCCAGGCATGAATCTAACTCTAAATGAGGCCTGTCATAAAACATTTGGATTAGAATTAAAGTCATTATAAACATGTAATGTCATAATAAACATATGCCTGTATTTTTAATTGAATTCTTTATTGGTACATTTTATATACAGTACACAATCACACTCAACATTGGAAACTTTGTATTAATATAGTACATAAGTTAATTCTCATTTTTACCCATATCCTTGCCAACCCTGTACTTTAATGTACTTTTAGACAACATTATCTTATCATTCTGAATTTTTTTCCTGACCCTTCCTCTGACTTACGATGCCTTTTGCACAGATGTAAATGAAGGAAAGGGGCTAAGGGTAGCATGTTCAAGTACTTGCAAACTTAAAAAAATTTTAAGAACCTTGAATTTGTAGTTTTCTGATGTTCCACTGATACATTTCTTTTAGGATAGAGAACTGCCTGCCTTTAGCCCAAAGTTAGAAAAAGATGAGCAAGATAATTGTTCAGGTTTATCCTCAATTCTTGCATATACTGAGTGTCATTCTTGCCATATTGTCTCAAAACTATGAAGAAATGGCTAGCAGTCTCTCCTGTAATGCTTGGAAGGTGCTTTAAACTTCAGTGGAGTCCTTCGCACACTGAAACCTTCCTATCTGCACAACAGTCTCCTTCAGTTCTTCTAATGCCATGAGCTCTCTAATGAGTCATTTCGGCATCTTTCCAAACTTTCGTATTGGGCATAACATATAATTGGTATTTGGTGGGATTATTCTGTCAGTAATTGAGAAATTAATAACCCTGTGTATATCACACTTCACCTTTGCTTAAGGAAACACTTTTAAGAAGGATGAAGAAAGTTGGGGAGGAATGAATGAAGGGGAAAAGGAACCTGACCAAGCTGAGAACTTCTGTAATATGCACTCTGTAAGCCAGCTGAATAAAACCACTGTTTTCCTTCTGTCAAAGAACTTGCTTTGCTGGAAAATAAAAGCAGGATCCACTCTGCATGCAATCGCACAATTTGTTCAGACTGCAGCCTGGGTACATAAGTGAGAACCCTTCCCTCCCCAGGTAATTTCTAGAGAAAGTCAACTATGTCCCTCAGGAACACTGTAATATGGGGCAGACTGGAAACCAGAGATGAGAGCCTGAGGGTATCCTCCAAGGAGATAATGTCCATTCCTTGTCACCAGGGTTTCTCTCCTTGGGGTGGACAAGCAAATTATGACTGAAGTGAGCTAGGAAAGTAAAGCTTTTTTCTTTTTTTTCTTTTTTACTGTCTGGTTTCCACTGGCAAGAAAATAAGAGCAACAAATTTAAGTAGGTTAATTGCAACTGATAAACTCTTGAGAACCATAGTTTAAGATCAAAGTTGAATGTGTGTTGTGGGGAGGTATAAGAGTTTTGAAAGAAGGAGAAAATGCTTGATTTTTTTAAAAATAACGTTTGTTTTTACAAATAAAGATACTGTGGCACAGAGAATTAGCTCAGTGGTTCCAGCATCTGCCTGGCAAGTACAAGGTTCTGAGTTTGTTCCCTGGTAACCACACACCACAGTGCCGTGTGTGGTGGCTCACGCCTGTAATCCCACCACTCTGGAGGCAGAGACAGGAAGATTATTGTGTGTTCAAAGCTTGCCTAGGCTACATAGTAAACTCAAGGCCAGCCTGAACTACAAAGTGAGATCCAGTCCCCAAAAAATCTAAAAGAGCCAAACCAAATAAAGTTACTGTATGTTTCTTAGAACAGTGGATCTCAATTCAGACTCTGCATCAAAAATCCTTAGAGATTTTTCAGTTAATACATATAAATATGTAAACCCAACCTTTGATTCTAGTTCATTTGGTCTAAAGAAATTTGACCTTTAAAAAATGATATTCTTCATTTAGGATTGAGCAGTAGAGTACCAGGTCTCCCAAGAAATTCATGGCCATACTAAAGGGAATAAATAACTCATGACTTTTTCAAACCTTTACATAAAAGCATAGTTATTCTTTCATAAGTGGCACAGATTCAAAATTCAAAGAAAATGTTTTGTGTATGTATGAGGCAATTTTATAACAAATAAATGTGCTAGCAAATCAGTGGCAATCTGATTGTCAAGATACAAATGTTACCTGACCTACAGTGGTTCAACTTGATTTTTCAATGATACAATGGTATACAAGCAGTATATACTTAGCAGAAAACACAGTTTGAATATTGAATGTTGACCTTCTCCTGGGCTTGCACACTAGGCAGTTAGATATTTTCTGACAAAGTGTAAGGGGAGCAAAGTGTAGACCTATTATTTGTATATGAATTATTTGTACATGTTATCAGAGAGCACATTGCCCCTAAGTGTCCATGACAGCTTGGTTCTAAGACCTTCTGAAGATACAATAATTTGTAGATACTCTAATATTTTATATGAACTATTGTAATATTTGCATATGATCTACAGGCATAATCCTGTATACTATAAGTCACATGTGGATTACTTGTAACATTTACACAATGTAAATGGTATATAAATAGCTATATGATATTGTCTAGGGAATCATAACAAGAAAATAACTACCTTTTCATAGAACATTAAATTTTTTTTCTGAATGTTTTTGATCTTTGGCTGGCTGAATCCATGGACACAGAACCTGCCAATACAAACAGCCAACTGTATGTGTATCATCATTTTTCAAATTTGGTAGAAAGTTAAATTGCCTCCTTATAGACATGCAATTTCTCTCCCATTATTCTTTCCATTGCTGAACCTCACAATTGTTGTGATGTTCTGTAAAGTCACTTTGTAGTTAATGGGAATAAGAAGAGCAGATGGAAGTGTGTTCATTGTTAGGACTGGCATGGATGAAGTGGTTAATCCTACTGGAAAGAAAAAACATGAAAAGTAGTCCATGACCATCGTGTC
Source organism: Thryonomys swinderianus (assembly GCA_004025085.1). Classification (NCBI taxonomy): domain Eukaryota; kingdom Metazoa; phylum Chordata; class Mammalia; order Rodentia; family Thryonomyidae; genus Thryonomys; species Thryonomys swinderianus. The sequence continues at coordinate 9,109 of PVIC010011306.1, forward strand.
AAAGTGTACCATATAGTGAATGAAAAGAAGAATGACTATGTAACAGTACAGTCATAAATGACTCTAATTTTTAAAATATTATTAATAATCTGTTGTAACAGTTAAAAATAATACAATGTGGAGTACTATTCTGTCATAAAGAGGGATTAATTTGAGTCATTTGTAGAAAAATGAATGAAACCTGGGACCATAGTGTTAGGTGAAATAAATCAGACACACAAGATTAAATATCACATGGTTTCTCTCATATGCAAAAAGCAAAGGACAAAGAAGTTTTAAAACTGAAAGATAGACAACAACTGTGCTCTCTGATAATCATTTAAAACTTAAGACAGACCAACAGGGAGATAGATCTTTTCCAAAAAAAAGGGGATTCATCGATGGAGAGAGGGAAAAGAGCGAAGAGAAATGGTAGTAAAAAGAATTAAGATATGTTGAGCTTGTGTACCTACCACCTAAGATGAATGTAAACATTATGTACTGGAAAGTGTACTTATTTTAAAAATCATTATCATATGGTATACATTTATAGGAAAATAAAATTTTACATATACATGCAAAATAAAGTATAACAGATTCAGAGAGATGATAAATTGTTATTTGTATTTGCACATATAGTTTTATATGCTGAAAATATGTTTTCTAGGTGAAAACTGTAAATATTTATATTTAGGTCATACAATTTTTTTAACTCTAAAAATTACACTTTAAGAATGGAATGGAATTAAAACTACTGTTCTAGATTTTTTTCCAATTCCATGTGAATGAAAGTTTCCTCAAAGATGAATACCAAGTTTTCCAGAAATAGTATCTATTTTCTAAATAATCAATAAATTTAACTTTAGACAGCAGCTGTTGGAAATGGTTTCAAATATTCATTTCTAACTTTATATTTTATTGTATATTTATTTATTTACTTACTGATTTAGAGACAGGGTCTCACATTGTAATTCAGGCTGGCCCTGAACTCACTGTGTAGCCCAGGCTAGCCTCAAACTCATAGCAATCCTTCTGCCTCTGCCTCCCTAGTGTTCGGATTACAGGCATGTGCCACCATACCCAGCCCTGTGGTATGTGGTATCAGAGTTCGAACTCAGGACCTTGCACTTGCCAGGCAGACACTGTAACCACTGAGCTAAATCCCCGGTTCATCATTTCTATCTTTTTAAACTGCAAAATTCTAGTTCAGATCACTGCAATTAATATGTTCATCACACACTATAATACATTCTTCAAATACAAATTGAGGATCTCTAATCTGAATCCCCAAATGCTCCAAAATCTGTAACTTCTTGGGTGTCAGCATGGTAACTACACGTGAAAAAATTCCACAACTGACTTCATAAGATGGGTCATGATCAAAGTAGTTACACAAAATTATTATACAAAATGACTTTCAAGATATATGCATGTAAAACACAAATTAATCTGTTGTTTAATCTTGGGGATCTTCTCCAAGATATCCCATTATGTATGTGGAAATTTTCCCAAAAATCCCCACAATCTGGAATCTGAAATACTTCCAGTCTAAAACACATTACAAGGCCTTAAACTGAGATTAATTATTAAATAATAATTTAGGGAAGTTCTTCCTTAAAGAAACTTTTTTTCTGAGATTTCTGAATTATGATAACTAGGCTATCAACTCCAAAGTCCTGGCTGTTTCTTTTTATCACTTTTTGTATGAGCTGCAGTTCTGAACTTGTTACCTTACTTGAGTCACTATCAATATGATTTTAGTGGTGATATTTGTTGTGGATTGAAAATAATGAAACTACCAATCTTATATGTAAAGCTAGTAATTCTACAGAAATAAAGATAATTTCAAAGGGAGAGTAAAATTAAACATGTATTTCAATCATCATAAAAATACACCCCCATATATATTTACATAAACATATGAATGCATACATATATAATTTGTTGTTCTTTTGCCTTGTCTTTGAATTTGGAGGGCATTTGTTTTCTTCGTGCAGAAATTATTGTTAATTGATTTTATTGCTACCTTCTATATACACATCATGATCACACTTATCATCAATAATTTGTACCAGTAGATGACATAACTTAATTTTCATTTTTCCCATTCCCCTGGCCACCACACAATCCCCCATACCCTTTATATATAAGTTGTGCTTTCTTTTTTAAACCATCAAATATAAATAAGCCATGACTTTAAGAATTAATAGTATTCTTAAGAGTTGGTTTCTTCCAAACTTATTTGAGTTAATGCATTGGAATTGTAAGGAAGGAGCATTGTGTAGTTTGGGTACTGAGAAAGAATCAGTGTCTTAGAATTTAGTGTTGGAACTTCGAAAGGTGACTCAACTAACTAAAAGGGATTTCCACTTTGTAATTTTAAAGCATATGACAAATGTCATTTCAAGACTTAGTGAAGAATAGAAGTTGCAAATAAAGATGACCATTGCAAAACCCTCCTAAGTTGAGTAAAAGGAAAATGTAATGCTGCCCAAAATTTCACAGATGAACTTATCATAACTTCTATGTTTTTTTATTTTTTCCTAAATGTCATGGACTGTCCCATGACATCACATGGGAACTTTTATTTTTATTTTTTTTATTTTCTCCCTTTATTGAGCTTATTGGTGCATTTTAGGTACATATTCAACATTGAGAATTTGTACCTGGACATGATGTATCTCAATTCTAATTTTTAAGCCCCTATTCCCATATACATAAGCTTTGACTCCATTTTTTCCTTTTTACCAATTTTTTCTTTCTCTTCTTTCCTCTCCCCTTTCCCATGTGATGATTTTCTTCCTATGTCACAATATCTGTCATGTATTCTGGACTTGATTTACACCTTCAGTTTCTCATCCTAGTGAAATGATATGGATCTGATGCTAGCCATTAATAAGGAAAGGAAGATGCTGTGCCAGGAGTCACAGTCTGACTGAGGAAGGGTAGCAGAGGATATCACGCCCTTGACTTTAGAGGCAAATAAATGGGCAATGTGGGCACAATCTTTTGTGAATGCTAAAAAGGGAAAAGAGAACAGAATATCCATCACCACTGTGAATAAGACAGTGGTTAGGAAAAGACACACACACATGCACATGTGTGTACATGACTACAACGTTTAGCTAGCTTTTGACTATAAAAATCCATTTGATAACAAATTTTCCCATGATGTGTCTAAGCAACCTTAAAACATAAATCTCACAGTTTGTACACCAGATACACATTTTGAGGGTCTCATCTAGTTTATCTTCTATTAATAATGCATATGTCTGATTCACAGATAACAGCAATTCTATCATCCTGTGTAATAGTGAGATTGCTGTGTCCTCTCCTAGAACTGCCACTGATCACATATTTCCACATAGTGAATCAGAAGAGGACTTTGGTTAAATACCGCCACTTATCTATTATACATAAAATGATTTTACAGATTTAATAGCTTTGAAATTAGAGATTTGAGTTTAGTTTTATTATTTCCTATCCCCAAAACAGTAGTTTGACATTTTCTTGGGGACATGCTAGTTAAGCAATTTTTATGAACCAAACTGTAGCATGTTTTAGTTTATCTGACATTGACAGCCATTTTAATGTGATTGTACGGAATCACAAAGCAACTGCATTTTCATTTTAGATGTTTGCTTTCTACTTATACAATATAAAATGCAAAAGTATAGCATTCATCATTATTTTGTAAATATACTTGTGATTCTAGATGATTATATGAAAACTAATTGGATCTTGCTGCTTACCTAATAGTGTAGGTTGAGGCAATATGATAAAATAGACATTTAAATGACTATTTTTTTTCATTTTATACCTTATATGAATGAACATGCTCAAAATGTAGGGCATTTTTATTTTTAACCTATAAACTGCCATTACTGTTAATATGCCCTTGGTAGCTCATGATTCTTTTGAGCCATTTTGGTTTGAGCAAGTTCCTTAGGCTCTTAGAGATGGGAATCATGATCATAGTAAGAGGTACACAAAGAGAATGGCTTACAGATAAGAAATAAAACACTACAGTTACTGTTTTTCCAAATATTAGTGTTTATACAAGTCTCTGTATTATGTTCAAGAATGCACCCTAATACCTAAAATAAGAAAGTGTCAGTGATAAGGATCACCTGTCTAAGCAATCTAAGATATTCAACTGCCAGAATGTGGGAGAATATGGCCATACTTTGTATTATCTAGGAACCAACTTTTTACATTTGATGAAGAATAGAGGTCAGATGTGTAAATATTGTCTCTCTTTTCTGGTATGAGAAGCTGAAGATGTAAATGAGTCCTAGAATGTATGATAGATATTGTGAAATACAAAATATTCAAAGGGAAATGTGTAGAGGTAATGAGGCAAAGGACATGGGAAAAATGAGAATCAAGTCATGTCATATACTAATACAAATTCTCAATATTGAGTATAATCATGGTGTGTATATATAATGTACCAATAAAGATTCATTTAAAAAATTGTCAGAAGCAATTTAAAGTGACTACCAAGGCTCAGTGCAAAACCTACAGTGATTTCATTCTGAAGGTCAGTTACAATTGTCACCATGGAAATTCTGAGGACTACAACATCTCTAGTTTAGTCAAGTGATGTAGGATTAAATGAATAGTCTGCTTCAGATCTTCCTGATTTTCTTCTTCATTTTATTCTTTAAGATAATTAAAGTCTTGTTTGTAAATCATCAGTAAACTGCTGGTATTCAGTTATGACAAATTCTATACTTCTTCAGCCCTTTGAAATCATACTAGTTGAAAGCTAACTAGACCTAGTCATACATTCTATTCTTTTAATAACTCTGCCCAAGTTACATGTAATCCCTTTCAAAATAAATGAGTTCAGCTTTGCGCAGTGGCAGTATCGTAGCCAGTGAGGTTTATCCGAGGCGCGATTATTGCTAATTGAAAACTTTTCTCAAAATAAATGAGTCCAATTGCATTTAATTTGATCTATATGCAGAATTCTGCTTAAAATAGCATAAATTTCTACAGTAAGTCACCATTTCAATATTATTGAAACAATAAGACATCTTACATTTACTTAGAATTTAGTTTAAATAGAAGATAAGATGCATCATTGCTCCTCAATACTTTTATTTGAATATTTTATTTAAATTACTGAAGTTAATTTTTTTAAAATTTTGCTCCTGTGTATATAATTGGTATAATCACAATCCTTTGGCTGAGGTTGTAGCTCAGTGGTACCATGCATGTCTGACAAGCAAAAGGTCCTGAGTTTGATCCCTAGTACAGAAATAAAAATAATCCTCTGTTTGTAATTTTTTTTTTTTTTTTTTAGACAGGGTCTCACTTTGTAGTTCAGGCTGGCTCTGAGCTCACTATGTAGCCTAGGCAAGCTTTGAACTCAGCAGTCCTCCTGTCTCTGCCTCCCAAGTGCTGGGATTACAGGCTTGAGCCACCACGCCCTGCACTGTGGTATGCAGTATTGATTGTTGGTGGGCGTGAGTCTCCACACCCAACATTGTATGTGGTTACCAGGGATCAAACTCAGGACCTTGCACTTGCAAGGCAGGCGCTGGAACCACTGAGCTAACCCTCCGGCCCCTGTGATATTTTTTTTGAGACAGGGTCTTGCTTTGTAGTTCAGGCTGGCCCTGAGCTCACTATGTAGCCCAGGTAAGCCTTGAACTCAGCATTCCTGCCTCTGCCTACCAAGTGCTGGGATGACAGGTGTGAGCCACCACACCAGACCTGTTTGTGACATTTTAACATCACTGATCCATTTATGGCCCTGCTTTATTCTATTTTACTATATTTGTGTTCATGAATATTTCTTATTTAATTAATAATTAAATGAATAATCCTTCATTCTTAGTCTTTAAAATAAGTTCAGTGGATCAGAAAAGCAAGATACTGATTGAGTTTAAGGTGAAACTTTGAGTACTTATTTTGAACCATGTAGTATAATATATATTTTAAGTCCTGTAGTATGAAATATCATGTTATAGTTAATGGATATTTCATAACTTTTTAATATATATTTATATGAAAATGGTATTTCTATTGAATTTATTGATATATTTTAGATACACATCACAATCACATTCAACATTGACAATTTGCTCCTGTATATGGTATATCATGATTCTCATTTTGCTCATTCCCCTGCCCTCTCTAAAACCCTTACCCCCTATGTACATAAGCTTTGTTTCCATTTTGTTTTGTTTTTACCATCTAATTTTTCTTTCCCATGCTTACCACTTTCCCTTTTCCCTTTCAACATTTTTTTCTATTTCATATCCAGTTACTCCTGTCTACTACTTTTTCCTCTGCAGTTCTTTGAAATAGCCATAGCACTCCCATTTCAAAACAAGAAAGATGTTTGCCAAGCAAAACTTCAAATGAAAGAAATTGTGGCAACATAAACACAAAGAGAACATCTATACATCTCTTTTAATATCTAGCTCTGGCTTTTGGAAAGAGGAAGGAAATTTTCACTTCATTTTATAGTGTTTTCTGTGTCAGCTCACAGAAGAGTCAAAGGTTGTCAGCTATTTAGTCTCCCATGAATTGCATAACCTTCATCAAAACTTTTTTCTGAACTTTCATAATTTTTATTAAGGAATAGGAGAAAAATGTAAGATTTTTTTCTTACATTACTTGTTTACCAATGGAAAAATAATGAAAACACCATGGATAATTCAGCAGAAGTATTATTTTATTTTAGACACGAGGGAGAAACTGAATCATTACTTGAATTTCATTCATGTTGTTTGAATTCACTTTGGTTCTTATTTTTTAAAAAGCCCTCCCCTCCAAGGAATTTATCAATTGTCTTAGTCTTTTAGTATGAGAAAATTTCTTATTTCATCTTCCTAGTTTAGCTAGACATAGAATCTGAGATTGATAGATTTATACTTAATGTTCTCATGAAAGCTCCTGTGTTTTCTATTATCTGTGATGGGAAGTTTGATGTCATTCTCATTGTCTGTTATGTGGAGATGGTCTGCCTTTTCTTTCTGGTAGCTAAAAATATACACTCATGAATCTTGTTGCATTTAGGATTTATTGTATTGATCTTATTGGCTGTTCAATGTACATTTAAAATCAGTGAACTCATGTCTGTTTTAGTTCTCTGCCATTATCAGCTCATATATTTCTCCTTTGATAATATATTCATTTCCTATGAATAATCTATTAGAGCTGTAATGAGACTTCAAAAGCTGTACTCATCTCTTCATTGTTACTCCACATATCTTTTAAAATCTGTCTACTTTGCTGTATTTGTTGGAGCTTTTTAGTCTGATATAATCCCATTTGTCAATTCTTGCTGTTTCTTGCACAATTGAGGTTTTGTTAGAAAATCCATTTTTACACTGATATCATTAGTTAGTAGAGTATAACAACAATCTACAGAATGGAAAATGAAGTTCAACAGCTACTTCTCAGACAGAGTATTAATATCTAGAATATACAAAAATCTCAGAAAATTAAACCACCTAAAATTGAAGACACAGCCAAGAAATGGGCAAGACAAATGAATAGACACTTCACAGAAGACATATAAATGGTCAAAACATATGTGAAAAAAGTTCAGCATTTCTGATATGAAATTAGAGCTATGAAAATTAAAACAACTCTAAGCTTCCATCTTACTTTGAACAGAATGGCAATCATTAGGAAGTCAAATAGAAACAAATGGTGGTGAGGCTGTAGTAAGAAAAGAACCCCCATGCATGGCTGGTGGGAATGTAACCTACTATAACTATTATGGAAATAAGTATGGAGATTTCTCAAAGAACTAACAATTAGAAAACCCATAAGACCCAGCCATCCCCCTGCCAGGTATCTTTCCCAAAGAGCTTAAGTCATCACACTACAGTGATTCTTGGTGATTCTTGAATACTAATATTTATAACAGCACAATTCATAATAGCTAAATTCTGGAAGCAGCCTATAATATATATATATATATATATATATATATATATGTGTGTGTGTGTGTGTACATACATATATATACATATATATACACATATATGTATGTCTACATATATGTACATATATACACACATATACATATATGCATATATACACACATATATATACATATATATGTGTTTATATATATTATAGAATGTTACTCAGCTATAAAGAATGATGTATTTGAGACATTTGTGGGAAAATGGATGCACCCACAAAATACAGGGCTCAGTGAAATAAGCCAGACACACAAGTTAAATAATGTACAGTGCCTCTCATTAGAATGAGGCCAAGTACAAATAAAGAGAATAATAAAGGGTGGATAGGTAAGGATAAGAAAATAGATATCTTGCAATAGGAAGTGGTTCATAGGAACAAGCATGAGGAACAAGGAAGTGGGGAAGGATAAATAAGAAAAATAAAGACATGCCATGTATAGAATACTAAAAATACCCATTAATATAAAAAGCATGTGCCATAATGTGAAATAAGATATATAGTATCAACAAGAATGAAAAATGCGATAGGTGAACTGGAGGAGGTAGGTGATGGAGAGGGAAAGGGGACAAAGAGGTAAGAAGAAGGGTATAGAAAAATAAATGTAATACGTACATGTAACCATTAATACGTACATGTAACCATTCCTCAAGATGACTGTAAACTATAAACGTACAAATAAAATTTAAAAATAAAAATAAAATCTGCCACATTATCCAGCTTTTGGGGGGGGTAAATTATTTTTTCCAAATAATCTTCACCCTGGCTCTGTGCTTTCAAATTCTAATTTGTAACACTGGACTATATCCCTAGAACTGAGGATTTCCTTACATAGTTTCTTTCTGATATAACTAGTCTGATAAAAGTATTTGTAAACATACTTTCTGCTTTGCTTCCAAAACAAGTCACTAATATGAACAACAAATGTCTTCATTATTTATATAAGAGAAAGCATGAGTAATTTATGTTTCTGAATCTGGCTTGTTTCAACTGACATTATTGTTTCTAATTTAGCTCTATACATTTTTATAAAAATGACATGATTTCATTCTTCTTTATTGCTGGGTAGTGTTACCTGTACCTATATCACACACACACACACACACACACACACACACCTTTTTTTTAAATGAATTCTTTATTGGTACAATTTATATACATCTCACAATCACATATAACATTGGGGAATTTGTACCAGTATATGACACAACTTAATTCGCATTTTTACCCATATCCCTACCCATCCTACAGCCCCCACCAACATATACATGTGCTTTCTTTTTCTTTTTAAATCATGTTTATTCTTTCCCCTCACATATTATTTTATAGTGCTATATTATTGATACAATTTATATACATCTCACAATCACATATAACATTGGGGAATTTGTACCAGTATATGACACAAATTAATTCTCATTTTTACTCATATCCCCACCCACCTACACCTCCCCACCCCCTTTATACATACTCTTTTATTTTCTTTCTGAATCATATTTATTCCTTCCCTTCATTACATTCCCACACCAAATTTCCTATGGAAATTTCCTACTGTATAAAAGCTGTCATACTTTCTAGAGCTCATTTGCATCTACAGGTGTTCATGTCAAAGAGAAGTTCCAGTATTTGCCTATCAGACACAACTTTTTTAAACCATTCTTCTGTCATTCATTGACCAGCATCCAGGTTGTCCTCAGAGCTTAGCTATTATGAATAGTTCTTCTATGAACATTAATATGCATATATCCTTATAGTATTGTGTGCAGTCCTTAATTATTTCAGGAATATGCCCAAGAGTAGTAGAGCTGGGTAAATGAAATTTCTATTTTTAGTCTCTTAAAGAATCTCCACACTGACTCTCATAGTGGTTGTACTAGTTTACATTCCCAGCAGCAAGGTAGGAGGGAGGGTTTCTCCTCACCCCATCTTTGCTATATTCCTTTTTTATCTGTGCATTTTGGTGGTAAGTACTCTAACTAGGGTGAATCAGAATCTCTGAATACTTTCAATTTACATTTCTCTGATGACTAGAGATTATAAATGTGTTTTCATATGCTTTTTGGACATTTGAACTTCTTTTGAGAAGTATCTATACAATTTCTATAAATTTCCCCACTCTTTAGTTAGATACGTTGTTTGTGGAGGTAAATTTTAAAAGTTTTTATATGTTCTAGATATGAATCTTCTATCAGAAAAGCAAACTGGTATACATTTTTTCCATTCAGTGGACTATTTCTTCACTTTGCAAATTGTTTTGTTTGGTTCTCAAAACCTGGTTAAGTAGAGTTCCTCTTGAGTGTACTTTTCATTTTCTAATGCTAATTTGAAGTCACTACTTAATGAAAATTGGGATTTAAAGGTTACATTTTCAGACAAGGACCTACACATTATGTAGAAACAAAACCTTAATTCCTTTGGCCTAGAATAAATGAAAATTTGTCCAATACCTAACAGTTAATTTTTACATATAATACTGAGAAGAGATCTCAGAATATTTTATACCAAGGGAAATATAGCAGTTTATTTCCACAAAGATTGCATTTTTTTTGCTTTTCTAGATTTCTTTATAATATCATTTGTGTAAATTTTAAGTATAGCTTACATATTTCCCTTTGGAACCGTACAGCATATGTATTATACAGAGAGACCTGCATGTACAGTGAACCCTTGGCTTAGCAACTCACTTCACTTGCAAGGGCTGGTTGTAAAACAAGTTGGTCACTTGAAGGCCCCAGCTCCTCTACAGAACCTTCAAAGCCTCTCTCCTGTATACCAGCAGATCTCAGTGTCCTTAGACATTGGCTCAGGATTCTCAGTTAATGCAACACAGCGAAGGATGTTGTCATGTTCCTTCCAGGATTATGTAAGTGTTAAATCTGTATCTGAGACCATCTGGAAGCGCAAGTGGCCAGTTTGTAAGTTAAAGCTAAACTTCTTGTAGTAACCCAAGTGGTTCATATTTCAGACCAGTTATAGCTCAGGGGATCGCTGTAATGGTAACATGTAATACTTGTAGTTGTATTCAGTAATTGTTTTCAGCCTATAGTTTACCTATTATTTCTAGGACAAGAAAAGAAAAGGAAGTGAATGAAAGAATAGTCATTTCAATGCAAATGATCTTATCACTTATGTCCCTTCCCATTGCCCAGTCATCATTTTCTGTAATGTTGGTTTTAGAATTAAGAACTCTTGCAGGCCTTAGAGTTTAACGATGCCTTCTTGTGTTCATTACGTTATTTAACAAGTAATTACTAAGCTACTAAAAGTGAAATACTGTTCTTGATGGGGAAGTCTGGCAAGCCACTTTAAGTTTCCTCCCAAAGCTTTTTATAAGTACTGTTAAAAAAGCTTAATGGTATTTTTTTTTCTTAGAACTCTTATCCAGGTATGACAGAGTTACGAATTCTGTCATGACAAAATATTGTATTTTTCTTCTTTTTGTTGTGTCTCTCTTATTTTCATTTTCCAACCAGTTTTAAACCAAGAGATTTTTTAATTGAATTCTTTATTGGTACATTGTGTTTATATTCCTAAACACTCAACATTGGGGAATTTATACCAGTATATGACAGAAGTTAATTCTCATTTTTACCCATATCCCTCCCTACCCACTCCCAACCCTCCACCCCTTATATACATGCTATTTTTTTTTCTTTCCAAATCATATTTATTCTTTCCCCTCATTACCAAGAGATTTTATTTTTGTTTAATACATAGTTTTTTTCTATTTTATGATGGTTGTAATTTCTTATACTCCCTATGCTCACGAACGAAAATTGAAGTTTCTAATTATTTTACTCACCTATGTACCTATTTATGAAATATGGAAGCCAGCAGTATTTCAAGTAGTTTTATATTTATATTAGATGTTCTCTGAAGTCATTTTCTGATTAGTGGATACAGAGACCATCTAAATGTATAAATAACTAACATAGAAAGAATAGCCTGACCATTTTATCATTTTTATCTTTAAATTCACAGTAGGAGAATGTTACTGCATAAAAAAACTTTGGCATTTTTTAAGTTCAGAAATTCTTGGCACATTCGCACAATAAAACTAAAAGACTTTTCTGAAAGTACTCAATGTTTAGAGGCAGTACATAAAAATATCTGTTGTAGCCTTTGCCAATTTTTATGCCAAGTGAATGTGCTCATGAAAAAGAGTTCTGTGGTCAAATAAGATGGAGAATATGGCATCCTTAAATTCCCCAGAGGGATTTACAGTGCATGTTTCCATATCTGAACAGTCTTGAAGAATCTTGCTTATCTTTGTCTTTCTTACTTTAGAAATGAAAAGTTTTCCAAACATTTTTCGTTAGTGTATGTAGGATGTTATGGCTTCCTAAATGTTCATATCAGTCTTTAATATTTTACCAAGTGACAATACATTTCAATTGCTTCTTCGTGTAAATGTCTTTTTTTCTTTAACTGCTTGAAATTAATATGTTAAAGAAAAAAGTAGAGTGTTGTCTGAGAAGCTGCATGAAAATCCTGGAAATTGGATAACTGATAGACAACAATTTTAATTCTGGAGCCTTGAGAAATTCTAGATCAAGGCATTAGCAGATTTTGGTGCCTGCTGAGCTCTCTGTGCTTCATAGATGGCAAGCTGTTGTTCTGTGCTTGTGTGGCAGCAGGGCGAACAAGCTCCTTCAGGCCTCTTACAAGGTACTAATCCTATTCCCAGGGGCTCTGTTCTCATAACCTAACCTCCTCCCCAAGTTCTGACCACTTTATACCGACATGGATTACAGATAGAATTCCAGATAATTTTACCAAAGTGAAACATTTATAATAAATGATTAGATGATTATAATAATCATTATAATAAATGATTAGATCAACACAATGATTAGATTTAAATTAATGATTTGGGGGATGCACATGTAAAACTTATTTGGGGGAGAATTTGAAAGGGAAAGTAGAAAATACAGTTGACCAACTTAAGTTCACAGTTAGAGGTAAAGAATGAATACTGAGGTGTGTTTCTTCCTATTTTTCTCAACTCAAATAAATTTGTACCTAAAGATTCATTTCTTTTTAGATTCCTCATAATTTTTTTATTTCTTAAAAATGCGTTTGTCTTAATGGAATGAGATTTCTATTTAGTAAAACGAAAAAAATGTGACACAAATATCCCAAGGCACCTTCTAGACAACAATACTAAATTTCTTAATAAGTTATGTTCTACTAAATTTTTTGTATGTTTCATTGTTTGCCATCAGTGGAATTTTCTGTAAAATACAATGGTGTCATGTAGAGCCCTTTAGATAGGTCCATAGATAACACTTTGCATGTATAATTATGATTATTACTGTGGCAAGAGAAATTGACTTCTAGCTAAATGCATAATTTTCCTGTCTTAGAAACCAGGTAAGACAGCATGTCAACTATTTTATTATAAATGTTTCACTTTGGTAAAATTATCTGGAATTCTATGAACCACAAGTAATGAGCATGTCACAGCTCTGCACTTTTTTGAGCCCAAAATATGAGGCACATTCCTTGAGGTTTCTCAAATGACATTAGGATCTGTGACAGGTAGTTTCCTCATCGCTTGACGTAGTTCTATTTCCTTAAAGCAGCACTCTATCACCTGAGTAATAGTAAGTAGATTTATGAGCTGTTGTCCATGTAAACTGCGCCAGGGTCTCTCATAGAGAGAATCTCTATCACCTGACTTATACCTTTAAGTAGGCTCATGGCAACTGTGGCCTGACAAGGTCTTGGAAATCAGTTAAATAATAAGATGACCCTTTGGTGGACATTTAGTGGTATTTCTTTTCTCTCCAAAATGCACCTTCATTCTTAACCTTATGTTACTCTTTTTCAAATAGAAAGCAAGGTTTCTCGAACGGTGGGCCTTAGATCACCCTCTACAGAATCACCTGAAAAATTAAATAAGAATATCTGGCAATAAAGCCACATAATCTGCACTTTGAACAATTCTTCCTTTCCATGGTATTAAGAACACAACTCAATCACATATTCTTTAGATTACTTTCTAATATCAGTAGTTGATTTAATAATTTTTATAGTTCTATGATGTTATAATTTAAAGGGTTAATCTATAGAAAGTCAATGCAATTAGAATGTTTAGAAGACCATCAAGTGATAAGTAACAAAAGCCTTCTTGCTCTCCTCTAATCCTTATGATTATTAAGATATATGATGTATTAGTACTGGATGATAATTTTGTGTGAACTTAGCTTCTTTTTTTAACATGTTCTCACTATATTCACTGTTGCCTTGGTTGTGAGGTGGTGACTATTGCTAGAAGATCAGAGATTGTAATAGGTCTCATAAAACAAGTGAAAATCAATATTTTCACTCTCTTTAGGAGAATGAGTTTCATATATACTTGAGATGAAAGAAATTTTCTCTTTGTTGTTCTGCAGAAGTGTCAAGGCTTTCATTAGTCTACATTAGGATTCTGGGGATCTGAATTTACTTTTGTTTTCTAATACTGGTTTATATTTCATAGAGCTTTGTTGGTTACAAAATGCTCAGTAAATTATTCCACTTCAAGAGCACTGCTTTTTTCAGAAGGAGATGTGTTTTCCAGTGATCTAATTTTCATTCTAGGACTTAATATAATCATTGAAAATGGAAGTAGCTGCAAATTAGGAAGGATTATCAGACATTAATTCTACACCACTAAAGTTGTGCATTCATTTGAGGCTCTTGAACTTACAAAAACTGAATAAGATCCAATTCTATTTTCTCTATTTTATCACAATATTATTGGAAGTTGTTTAAGCTTTTATTCTCCTTGAGGACACTTATCTTGCCTTGGAAGTTTTGTATTAATAGTGACTTTCTTATATGGCATATACTTTATATGTATCATAAATAAATGAACAAATATATGTTATAAAAAAGAAAAATGGGAAATACTTTTATCAGACTTTTGGAAGAAATAAATAAAACAATTATGTACCAATCATCTTTATATTACAGAACCTAGCCTGGTCTGCTAGCTCCACTCTACCCTCTTTGATACCTTCAAAGTCCTCAGATTTCTCTACTATGACTCTAGTTTGGCCCATAACTCAAACCATGGCCACCTTTCTCTAACATTCAGAATCCTTTCCCTTTCAGTTCTCTAATTCCAACTCCTTACCTAGAGAGACTCATCTGGGATATGAAGAGGTAGCTATGAAATATAAAATGAACAACTTTACTTTCACTGGGGGAATATTTCATTATCAAAAACTAAGTTGGAAAACTAGAATGGCCTAAGTGTTAAGTTTTCATA
Source organism: Thryonomys swinderianus (assembly GCA_004025085.1). Taxonomy (NCBI): domain Eukaryota; kingdom Metazoa; phylum Chordata; class Mammalia; order Rodentia; family Thryonomyidae; genus Thryonomys; species Thryonomys swinderianus. The sequence goes on from PVIC010011306.1 coordinate 24,299, forward strand.
ATGTTAGAATTTCAGGCATTGTGGCATATGAGAATTACATTTTTGCATAATCTGAAAATTATGATTTCCTGGCCTGCCTATAAATATTGCTGGTTCTGCTACAACCTGATTTGATATTTTAGTTATGAGGTACTTTTGTAAGAAACTTTCCCTTTTTTTTTTTTTTTTTTTTTTGAGACAGGGTCTCACTTTGTAGTTCAGGCTGGCCCTGAGCTCACTATGTAGCCCAGACAAGCCTTGAACTCAGCAATCCTCCTGTCTCTGCCTCCCAAGTGCTGGGATTACAGGCCTGAGCCACCACTCCTGGCACTGTGGTATGGGGTGTTGATTGCTGGTGGGCATGAATCACCATGCCCGGTATTGTGTGTGGTTACCAGAATCTAACTCAGGACCTTGCTCTTGGGAGGCAGGCACCGGAACCACTGAGCCAAATCTCTGGCCTGTAAGAAACTTCCTTTAGAAGAGGCAAGAGAGTTGATGAGAACATTAATCACTCACTCCTTTGTACTAGTTATTCTTCAACTTGGATGTGTGTTAGAATCACTAGCTAGTTGGCACATAGCAATAATCAGCTACCCTGGTAACTGAGTTGGGAAGACTGAAAGTTTGAGCCAGTCAAAACAATTTAGTGAGACACTATATCAAAAACTCTGCAAGAGTTTGTATGAATCCTGAGGTCCGACCATACTCCAAACCAATGAAGTAAGAATTGCAAAGGATAAAGCTTGGGCATTAATATATTTAAAGGCCCTGGGTGATAAAAGTATGAGAAGCACTAACCTGAACAAAGATGGGGAATGAAGTAGGTATGTGGTGATTACCCAGAAGCCATTTGAGAAACCCTGGTAAAGTTGGAGTCTGTGGGAACTGGTGAGTAAACTTTGGGGCTCCTGAATACCAACCAAATGTGGCAGTTCGGAGCGGGTCAGCAGGATGACTCAGTTTTAGCCCCAGATCTCCTGAGGCTAAACCATTGCTCTTCCCTTGACTGTGTGAGCTTCAGTTAGTGACTTCCTTATTCTTCAATTTTCTCAGTAGCAAAACGAGGATGACAGTTATACTTCTCTCTTCCGGTTCTTGTGAGGAGTGAACAGACATATACATAAAGAACTTAGCCTGATGTTGGGCATATAGCAAACATAGTGTACACATTTCTGCTCTTTTGTTATGAAGGTAACCCCACAATACTTTTGCTTACTTATTGTACTTTTGGTATGAGGTTGGTTCCCAGTTGCAGAGAGGAAAGGAAGAAGAAGCAAGAGCTTGAGAGGTGGGATTCAAGGCATTCTGGGAATAATCTTGGTATGCATCGAAGTGTTTCCTATCCTGCATTGCCAGCTTCAGCACCCCTAAATTTTTGCTCATTTTTTTTTACAGTACAATTCTTGCTCATTCATATTTTTATATCTCCAATTTCACAATACTTTCCACACACTGGAAGGGGCATGTTAAGGTAATTGGATAAATTAGTATATCAGTTTAGATTTTCCTCTGTAGCTACCACAAAAAAAAAAAAACAGTAACTGTTTTGTGTCTTAAAGCAACTACTGTGTTTTGGCTAATTGTTCTCTGAGTTAGTGAAGAGGGTGGAGCTCTGCTGGGTGGCTGCTTTGCTGAGCTTGCTCAGGCGTCTTCGTCAGCCTTTGGTTCTCAGAGCTACACTTTATCTCAGGTTGACTGACTGATGCTGGGGTGCAACCATACGGAGCCAGCTCTCTCTCACTACCTAAGCAAGGTCGCCTGGGCTTATTTACATGATGGAAGCAGTTTCCAGGTGAGGGAAAACGGAAACTTTCAAGCTTAAGGATGAGATGCCAGCTACGTGCTTCTTCCATCTTCTTTTGTTCAGAGAAACCATGAGGCCAGTCCATCTGTGAGGGACAGAGAAAGGGAATGACTTTTGATTGAAGTTGCTTCGAAGTCTTTTAGCATGAGTTTTTTTGAATCTTGCAATAGCCTTAGAAATGGCTCAAACGAAGAGACAAGAGGTCAGGGTGAGGATGATGGCCCTTAGTACATAAAGTGAGTATTAGAGACAGCTTTGGTGAGTAAGTCTATGTGCATGGTGAAAGACAAAAATGATTTTCATGAAGCTGTAGCCTCAGTGATTATGAAAATTTAATTTTGATTAACTGAAATAGTCAAAAGGCAGCTGTCATGGCTTGTATCTAAATATCCCCTCAAAACTTCATATACTCATACATGGGGTTTTTTGGAGCTGACTGGATCTAGGACTGGGGTATGTGGTACTAAATTAGTCAATTGATTGGAATCACAATAGTGCTTGGTATGACTGAATGGATTTTCTGAAGACAGAAGCCCCATTGTGTGTGGGGGGTGGCTCCACCCAAATGGTTTATAGCCTGGGTGCTGCTCCGTGCTTTGCTGCTTCCTACCTGTTTTGCCATGGTCTGTTTCTACACTGTGATACTCCTCTGCCATGCTGTTTTACGTGAGATCCTGGTGACTACCAACTGTGAGCTGATGTGAAGTTTTCCTCCTTTAACTTTGGGTATCAGGTGTTTTATCCCAGCAGAGCAGAAAAATAACTAAGACGATAGCAAAGTATCAAAAGCCTTAACTACATTCTTTATTAGAAACTAGATTTCAGGGGCCGGAGATTTAGCTCAGTGGTTCCAGAACCTGCCTAGCAAGCACAAGGTCTCTGGTTTGATCCCTGATAACTACATACAACAATACTGGGTGTGGTGACTAATGTCACCACAATCAGTTTCACATATCACAATGCTGGGTGTGGTGGCTCACAACCTGTTATCCTAGCACTCAGGAGGCAGAGGCAGGAGGATCACTGAGTTCTAGGTTTGCCTGGGCTACAGAGTGAATTTAGGGCCAGTGTGAACTACAAAGTGAGACCGTGTCTCAAAAACAAGCAAACAAACAAACAAACTGGATTTCATTCCTTTCCTAGAACCATTTCCTCTGAAGGGCAAGATGTGTTTACTAATTAAGAATCCAAATGAAGAATCAGACTTTCTATGTATTAATTGACTTTTTTGTATTTGTTTTGCTTTGTTTTGAGATAGGGTCTCGCTTTGCAGTTCAGGCTGGCCCTGAGCTCACTATGTAGCCCAGGCAAGCCTTGAACTTGGCAATCCTCCTCTGCCTCCTGAGTGCTGGGATTACAGGTGTGAGCCACCACGCCCGGCAGCAAATTGACTTTTAATATATAAAACATATATGAAATTTATAGTTCAAATTAATGTTCTGATCTGAACTCAAAAAGCAGATTATTCAATTTCAAAACCATCTGTCTGACTCTAGGCTCAAACCAGTGTGTAATATCTTAAGATAACCTGTGAGAGATATATGAGAATAAAAAGACACAGTAGCAATTAGCTATTGCCTTTCATTTGTTGATGGAATCTATATATGATTCTTTTAAAAACTGACAGCTGTATTGGAGATTTGCTCTCAGGAATATAATTTACAATATTCTTATTCATACATAATGATATGATATAGGCCACTAAATGGTGAAATAAAATCAGACAAAGGTAGACATACTCCAGCATTTGGTATTCACAATCATTTTGCTACAGCACAACTGACTGCCCTGTTTCCCTTTGTGATGATTTAACCCAGAAAAGTTTTCTTTTCACTTTGACTGCCTTCTTAGTCAAGGTTTTGTTGCTGGGAAAAGAATACCTGACACGCATGATTCAAAAGAGGAAGGGGTTCATTCTGACTTATCGTTTCAGAGATTTGAGTCCAGTGTTGGCTGGTTCTGAGGCAGAGAGATAGCAGAGGAAGAATAGTCAACACACGGCATTCAGGATAAAGTGGGTAGGGCAGGAGCACATGAAGGAGAACCCCGGAAAGAGCTGCTGTTCCCTTGGTCCCAGCTCCAGCTGTGCCCTCCTCCTAGTAGGCCGTGTAGCTCTGGACTCATCTGGCTTGGTCCGCTCCCAATCCACTCATCTCTTCCAGAGCCTTGTAGCCCACTAGGGCTGACAACCAGGATTTACCAGCACAGATGCTCATTTCTTCCAGCACTTTAAAATTAGCATGTTTTCTGGAAGAAAGAGTGCAAAAGTGACCACTATTCATTGTGTGTATGTAGCAATTCCCCAAGGTGAATGAAATTACTATGTCTCACAAGATTACACCACAAGTAAAATTCTTGAAAGCACAAAATAGTGTATCTTCAGATATTAAGATTATTTAATCTTTATATATATTAAATACCACTTACCCCACTGCTTATTCTTATTTATCATTATTGTTATTTCTAATGAATACTTAAATAAATAAATTACTTTTTCTCCCACTCCAGCCAACTTGGGCACAGGTCACCTGACTGTGAAGATGTTTGCACATGTGATTCTCACTCAGCTGTGTGATGGGCTCAGGCAGGAATAGCTGTTGCCTTGTTGGTTTTAGGAAGATGTCCCTGACAGCAATATTTCACTTTGCCAGTTTCCATGTAGATGGCTAAATACCTCAGTGTGCAATGGATAAAACACAAAGTGACGTACAAGTTACATGTTTACTGACTCATAATTGACAGCAAGCAATTCCATTTCTCTTTACTATTCAATTCTTCATTCCATTTGTGAATGTGTTTTCCTCATCAATTTATGACATCGATACACAACTCACTTTGTCTTAATCTAAGCCTGAAATAACTTTATATTCCAGAAATAAAACCAATTCTATCTCAATGCAGTTGAAACTAGGTTAAATGAGATGATTTTCCCTGAGCAAGCAGAGCAGGTCTACAATGCATCATCTTCCTCCACTTCTGTTATGTCAAGCAGTCTTTAGCATTTATGTGACTTGTGTACACTGTATGGATCTGCATTTATTAATGTAAACAGACCAATATGCTGCAGAATACATGCCTTCAAATAGCTTTGTTGCCTTGCTCATGCTAATATAAAAGGAATGGTGCAAATATTTTTCACTTAAGTGACAGATATAAGGTAGATTTCTAGACTTACTAGCACTGAATGCAATTTTAGAAGTCATATAATTCAATCCCTACATGCTTTATATTTAGGAGTACAACACACATGTGTCAAGTGACTTCTCAGAAGTTGTTCTGTGAGGCCATAGAAGAGCCGGAAATGAAATCCAGCTCTCCTGACTAACCAACTGCAGATTTTTATCCTGCTGCCGTGCCTCCCAGGCCTCTGCCAGGACAAAATGCCAGCAGAACTTGGAGATGATAAAATGAGACAAATTTTTGTCTTGGATTCTATTATTGTGGGGATATTTTAAAATGTGTTTAGTTCCTTGGCATGTACCTCACAACTGAGAGAATGTCCTTCTGAAACTTTCCTTGGAATGCTGCAGTCCGCACTGATATTTCTTATCTCTGAAGACTTGTAGAAATTACCCATTTTGGTATGAAGAGAGCAAGGTCATTAAGAATATGGAGCCTATTTTTGGCTGCTTTTTTTCACCCTCTTAACAGAGATCAAAGATTAGGACAAGTCTGGCTATTTAATAATGTTGATTGTCATTCCCAGAAAAATTAAATAGAATAATCTATTGTTTGAGTAGACCTGTTAGGTTTACTGCAATGTCAGAGGGTATCATATTAGCAAATTCTTGATAATTATTCAGAAACAGTTATATTAGAGCATACAAGCCCGGGATGTATAATTTTAAAGCATCTCCCCCCTTGCAAAATGAGAGGTGGTTGAAGATTTGGCTCAAAATAGGTTTGAATGGATGAGTATCAGTAGGAGGAACACGATGTGATTTTCTTTTTTTATTGTGAAATAGGTGAATTTTATATACACATCATGGTCACAGTCAATGTTCACAATTTGTACCAGTATATGACATGACTTAATTTCCATTTTTTCCCATTCTCCTGCCCACCCTATGATCCCCACCCACTATATACATAAACATTCTCTCTTCTTTGTGATTTTTCATGAGTAAGGTACTCATCTTAATAAATTAAGTAGTCAGCTGGTTCACACACTTTGTTTTCAAGAGCAGGTATTTCTTGTAATAATTAAATTGCATTCTTTTGATTCCATCATCTTTATTGCAAATAAGGAAAGTAAGTACCAAGTCAGAATTTGTTAGCTTAGGAAGACATTTGTTATCTGTCTTCACTGTTTACTGACTGATCATCATTACAACATCCAAAACTGACACTTAGCAAATGCCAAATGACATACAGAAAGCTTTTCTGAATAATACTCTAATTGGGAGGCACTTATTTATTTACAAATATAGCTCTATTAATGATAAACATTTTTTTTTTGAGACAGGGTCTCGCTTTGTAGTTCAGGCTGGCCCTGAGCTCACTATGTAGCTTAGGCAAGCCTCGAACTCAGCAATCCTCTTGTCTCTGCCTCCCCAGTGCTGGGATTACAGGCATGAGCCACCATGCCTGGCTGATAAACATTTTTTAAAGGACCATTAGATTCAAGAACCAGATGAAGAAAATCCACGGGAAGTTATTTAAGATCCTCCAAAAGAAATCTTTGCCAAACAAAATAGACTATGTCCACATCACTGCTATTATAGTCTAGGCTTTCTGTTTGCTTTGGCCTTGACTTCATAGGAACTTCTTAGATATAGGCTCAGGGAGACCCTGTAACACTCATTATCCTGCTTACCTGAATGTGGCCTTCTTGCATACTCCTGCCTAACCTCAGACTTCTGCATACAGCCCACACCACTGATCTCTGCCTTCACTGTATGTCTTTACTATAGTAATGGGCTTATGTTGCTTTTGAGAACAACCTGTGTGAGAACCTGATGTTTGAGGACCAGCCCCAAGGAGCCTTGAAAAGAGGCAGACAGATCAGGATTGCACAGATAATGATTCATAGGGAGCCTCAGTGACAGAAGTGCGATCCCAGAAGACAGCAAACAAGTGGATCCCTGTTACTTTGTCCGAAGTGGGAGACCATCGATTTTTTCAAGAAGAAAGTGACTTCATGTAATCCAGAATTACCTGGCTTATCTCTAGCTCATACCACAGAGTCAGGTGCATTCCAAGTCCCAGGCCCAGGTGGTAAAGCTCAACATACTGGTAATTCTAGTGTTTTTGTCTATGTATAGTTTGCTGGGAAACTCTGCAGGAAAAACTGACTAGGGTTACTTTATGATAGTCATGACTCCAAATGGCTCCTTGTGTCAAGTGGAATCCATGCTTTTGCTGTTCCCAATATCTACCCGCTGTCCACACTCTGTCCAATCACCACTTTTGAAAGACTTATGCTATGCTGTTACCTAAAACCTACTGGAAGCCATCATTTCCATAATTCTGCCTCCTTACTCCTTCTATCTTCAATTATTAGTTTCCCCCCTCTACTGAATGTACCAGAAAGTGTGCAATGTATTGTTTCTCCCTTCCAAAGAGAAAGAAAATCTCTCTTGACCCCAATTCTCATTATACTTAACTCTCTATTATCTCTTCTCATTAGTGCAAGATGTCTTAAACTCCTTTAATTACTTTAATTTCTCTCCTTCTATTCTCACCTGAATATATTTCAATCAGACCTTCACCCCCACTTCTCTGCTGACAGTGTACCGGTCAAGGTTAAACTTGATTTCCATCCTGCTGAATCAAATAGTTCAATCTCAATCTTCATTGTAAAATCTCAGCAGCACTTCACACACAACCAATTATAATGTTCTCTAGAAAATCTTTTCTCCTCTTGGTTTCTAAAATACCACATGTACGTGTTTTTCCTTCTACCTATCTCAGTGTTCCTTATCAATCTTTGTTTATTTCTTTTGCTCATCTTGTTTTTTATTAATTATTTCACTGGGATAATATTATTTAAATGAATTCTACTTTTAAAAATTTTAAAGGCACAATACACTATTGCAGGGTATAAAGCTATGCAACAGTTTTCTAAAGAAAATTCATCATGCTTAAACAAAACTTTATAACAATTCTTCATTATTTTCTTATTTTACCTTCCTCTTAGGCCCTAGAATCCACAATTTTTCTCTAAGACTATGACTATTTTAGATAACTTATATAAATGAAATTGAAATTAGCATTTGAGTTTTATATTGTTCCTTTCTGTTTTTGTTGTTGTTGTTGTTGTTTTGTTTTGTTTTTTTTGGAGAGAGGGTCTTGCTATGTAGTTCAAGTTGCCCTTCAACTCACTATGTAGCCCTGGCTGGCTTTGAACCTGCATCAATCCTCCTGACCATGCCTAAGATTACTGGCATGTCCCACCATGGAAATTATAGTTAATCACAACATAGTTAATTCTTAAAACTGTTACAGACAACAGATTTTTAAAGTATTTTCACCTCAGAAAATGAGTTTGTGAGGCAGTGGGTATGTTAATTAGTTTCATTTATCCATTTGACAATGTATATGCAACTTAAAACATCATGTGGTACACAGTGAATGTAATCAATTATGAAAAGGTAATGAATAAATAAATGAATTACATAGCAGACGAAGGCTACTAGGCTCCATCACTCACTGTTGCTCTTCTCTGGAGAAACTGATATTAACAGCAAAATGAAAATGTAGATGTTCTGAATGTGTGAATGGTGCCAATAGGCCTGGGCTCAGAACTATCTTCTACCCACATTCCACCCAACTGCAACAGTTTTCCTGAGGTCTACACTGTATGGAATCTCATGTCAAATTATAGCTTCATTTTCCTTGAGCTTTTCTCTATTTAAACTTCTTCAAACTGCACGTGTACATTGTATTTGGTTTTATCTACTCATTGTTACTATTTGGTTCCAGTTCAAGTATAACCACAGATATATCTCTAGAACTGAAATCTCATTGCCAATTCTAGTTACGGAGTAGGTAGTACTTTTCAATTATCTCCAAGATGAAAGTAAAATATTTAAAAGTTTCTCTTGAAAGCTTTGAGACTTTCATTCAAAAAAGATTTGGATGTCTTTTATCATAAACATAGTTCTCTTTTACATATGCAGGCATTTACTCATTTAGTAAATGTTTACTAAATATTAATTATGTGACTGGCAGTGGAGATTCAAAGTAAGCAATGATAAATAAGCCTCTATCCTCATGAATTCACCATGTGAAGGACAATAGTCTCTTTTCTTTAGGATATTGGGAATTCAGTTTGCACTGAACTTTACCCTCAACTCTTTGTTTCTTTTTAGTTTTGAAATAGTGTTGTGATAATTCACTAAGTTTTCCACATTGGACTTGAAATTGCCATACCTTCCTCCTTCTTACAGAGTGTTGGGATTATAGGTATGTAACACCATGCCTGGTTGAATGTCTTTCTTCAAATGATCCAAAATTTTAATGAACAAGCATCTAGGGGCATGGTCATATTTGCATAGAGTGTAGAGAACTATAGTCTGGGAAACTGATGAAAGCTATGAGTTATATGCAACCCGAAGTATTTCACATACTGAAAAAATCTAAAATCTGTACATGAAAATTTGAGTTATTTATCATCATCGTCATCTCATTATTATAAGTATTTCTTTAGAGCTTGTATTTTCACAGCGAACACATTTTGAAGGACAATATTACTACACTATGTTGAAAGGAAGAATACCAAGAAAAAAGGGGAGAGAACAAGGATGTTATCAAGAAAAGACAAAGCTAGGCTTGGTCTCCATCATTTCTTTTCCAGTGAATAGTAACCAGAGATCACCTAGCTGAAGCTTTGGAGTAGGGTCAGAAGTTGCTGATAGCTGGCAAGTTATTTTAAAGTATAACCAGGCGCCAGCTGTGTTAAAATATACATAATTCAATAGAATGCATGTCTATGTGAATCGATAACATCAGGCCTGATCCTTTATGCTACTTGAATTCAGTGTTGTTTCTAGCAAGCCAGATCCTAAGAGAGAGAGATTCTGAGAATTATTTATGCCACCGAAGACAGTTTCTTCCTGCCTCTTTCATGGCTCTTGAATCAGCAGCAGAAATATCATCTGTGAGCTAGCTAAGATTGCAGACTTTTAGGCCAACCCACTCTGAATAAAAAAAGCAAGATTTCTGGGTATTTGAAAGAGCATTAATATTTGAGAAGCACAGGTCAACTGACTCTTGCATAGCTCCCATATTGTATCTCCATACCATCAATTTCAATATCAAGTGATCCTTTTAAAAAAATGATTTACTACATTCTCTGGATTTAATGTACTTATCTGATTCAAAGTTAGTCTTTAAGATTATTCATTCTGTCCTTCCTGCAATCTATTCATGGTTACTGTATTAATCAGCTTCCCATTGTTCAGGTACAGTGTCTGATATTCACAACTTAAAGAAAGTCTTGATTTGGCTTTTGGTTTCAAGGGAGTCAGTCTATGGTAGGCTCACCCCAAGGTAGAAACATCATGGCAGAAGGATGTGATTGAGCATAGCTGCTTAATTAACTTCATCAAGAAGCAGAGCAGGGGAAGAGTGCCAGAGAGGAAGAGACCAGGGACTATAGAGAGTACCTCTGGCTCATACCTCTACCACCCATCCAGACACGGGGAGAAGTGAGCTTCACTCATTTCTTTGATGGCCAATCCAATTGACAATTTTAGCCATTGCAGTTATTCAGCACCTTCTATGTCTCAGTTACTGCTCTAGATGCTCGGAAGAGAGGAGTGATTCAAATAGACCATGTCTCCCTCCTCATGAAACTTTTGTGTGTGTGTGTGTGTGTGTGTGTGTGTGTGTGTGTGTGTGTATAACTATTGCTATTAGTTCTGAGTTTTGCTAAAAGCATATAACAGTACAAAAGTCACTGTACTGAGGTAAGAAAAAAAAACATGAAGTTCTTTGCTAGTTCATTAAATCCATCAACAACTCTATTACATATGAAATCACACAAATTTTAGAAATACATAAATGACCTAAACTTGGTTAGGTTCAATGCCTTTCCAAAGACAGCGGTTCTTACTCCACCTTCTCCAGACTTTCACTTTAATATAGGTTTCCACACATGAGTGGAAGGAACATTTATCAGTGTGCTGCAATAAGTTGATGCAAAGTCAGTTGCAGTTTCCTTGTGAAGGGTCCCTGCTGGTCCTTCCAGGCCTTTGAACTCTGTAAAACATTTATCAGCAGGGACTCATTGGGGCTTAGCCTCCAGATTCTACCCCAAATACCAAACAGAACCAGAGAAACCCAGGAAGCCTGGCTCCCTAGAGGAGATGTGGTGACCACTAGTGTCAACCATCATGTGGACCATAAGCTGCCCTCCTGACCTCACAAAAGCACTAACCTGATGCAGTTAACCCATGTGTTATGATTCTACTTCCTTGGATAAATTACTCTGTAGTCCTGCTTTCTAAAATACCTAGGGATCATGTTTCATCCTATAACATGCCACAACCTTTAGTTAAAGTGTTTAAAAATAAGAGAACTAACTATGTAACTAACCTGCCCAGCTTTAGTATAATGGTTAGTTCTTTAGCACCATATACAATTGAAGCATCCATTGTAGGCTAAAGGACAGTGGAATATGAAAGATTCATTGCCTTGACAGACATATTTTTCACTTTAGGGTAGAGGATGGTGTGACAGAAATCTTGACACTATCAGTGACAAGCTAAAGGTCCAACCATGCTTGCTGGGAGAGGCCTGTATCCAGCTCAAATGAATAGAAGAATAAGAAACAATCTTGGCTAATGCTAGGAGGACTTCATCACTCTCTATAACAAACTGGAAACTTGTGAGGTGGACATCTTGATAATGAGGTTTATGTAACTAGGAGGTGTAATGGGTATTACACGGCAAGAAATGCTTCCTGATTTTCTACAAACACGTCTTCTAAAGAGCTCTAAGAACAATCCCCACATTATTTGCTTCATTCTTGATACATTCTTGTAATTCAGCAAGAGCCAAGGCAGATCTTTTTGCTTAGACTGATGCACAGAGCAGTCTGGCACCAACCAGAAGGAGAAGGGAGGAAACCAGAGTGTGGTCTCCTTGGTACAACAAACTTCCCTGACTTCCTCTGCAAACACTATTGCTTTCTCTGTATTACTCTATTGCATATATGCTTTTTAGGAGGGTTAGATGTAGCATCCTGGAATAGATTGAAAATTGTATTTTGAATGAAGTAAATTTACAAATAAGTCCATTCATTAATAATTAATAACTACTAACTAAGAATTGTTTGAGTGCCAGGGATTTAACTTAGTAGCACTGAGCTTTCCTCACAATCGCAAGGTCTTGAGTTGATTCTCAGTACAAGGGGGGGGAGGGGGAGAGGGAGAGGGAGAGAGAAGAAAGAGATAGGAAGGAAGGAAGGAAGGGTTTGAGAATTGCTTGAATTTCATGTCTTAGGCCATATAGCAGCTGACATGTAATACTACTACTATTATTTAATTTACCAATATTTACAGAGAGGAATACATGTGTTGCACAGCAAAAATCACAGCACTACTTAATAATAGTGCTTCAACTTTTCTTCTCGTAATGAAGGAAGGATAATAAAGAGTGATAAGATCAACAGGGCCATAATTCTTACTTTTGCATATTTCTTTGTTGCTTTCTAAGTCACACCACAGTTTTCATGTAAGGGCCTCTTTTCCTCTAACTTCATGGCAACTGCCATGGCCTGTTCTCTCCATCCCAGCTGCCATAACCTTCTGACTTTAGACCTTCCTGGTCATGTATAAAGCCACTGCCATCCAAGTCTTACTGTTCAGTTTCACTGCTACTACCTGAGACATTCTGAGAGCTCTGTGTGCCTATGAAGCTCTGCCAACTTCTTGCCTTCACAACGCCTTGATACCGCAGGGCTAATGAAGACTTTTTCTCTGCACTCCTACCTCAGCCAATTATTCCCACCAGGTCCACTGCCCACTCTGTCCCCATTGCAAACTGCTCCTCTAAAGCTGTGGATTCAGATAACACACACAGACCACACTTGGTGCCCTTCAGGACTATTGACTGCAGTGCTTCAGTGTGTGATTCACACAGTCTACAGGGGCTGTAGCTCAGATCTTGAAGAGTGGGAGAAGTCAGCTTCCTAAATATGTGGACACTCCGATCCTTCCTTTCCCCCAGTCATGGTGTTAGATTTTACTCACAGTCCCTGCTTAAATGTCCTGCTGGCCGGAATGTCTAAAGATGTCAGTGCTCATTCTCACCCACTCCATCCCATTGTCCTGCCTCTCATTAGGCAGGGATATACCTTTGTTACTATCAATCCGTGAGATGGCATTGGTGTCCCAGGCCTTGGTTGGGCTTAGGCATAAAAATGCTCATGACTAGAACCTACTTTTGATGTACTTTTTAGAATAAGCTCTTTTTATTTAACATTAACATAAGGAAAACTAACCACCGATTTCAATGAAGAACTTTGCTTTGTTTAGAGGACATTATTCAGGACCCTCTGATGAAGAGCTTACATTTGTCTTTAAGCTTGTTTAGAGCACTTCAGAACTTGAGGGTCACTGATAAACATTCTCAGTATCTTATCTAGTTGAGAATCAATTCTTTCTTTTCTCACATTGTAATAAAACCAGTTTTACCTCTATTTAAGTGTTCATTCAAATATTTCTAATCAATATTTCAGTGTCTATTTTTCAGATTGTTTTGAGCCAGTTATAACGTCTATTTATTTATTCATGAGTTAAATAGAATCATTTTAGTAGCATATTTTTCCTATACATAATGATCACATTCATCACGGGGAACTTGTGCCTCTACATAATATATCTTAATTCTTGTTGTCCCATTCACTTCCCCCTACCTTCATCATTTCTTCCCCTCCTTATTTAGTAAATCTCTTTCCACTTTTTCTTCAATATAATCTTTGCACACATGTCCACTTCATGACTGTATGTGTCATGATTTTACTCCATTTGGAAAGCATCTTTAACCAACTCACAAATTACAAAGAGATTCCAAATAGAGTCACTTGTCAAATCCAGGTAAATCCTGGTGACAGGGAGGAGTGCCTCATGAATGGCTAAAGCTGTATTATGTCTTTTCTTGGTTCTCTTTGGATGAATCCAAAGCACCAGAACATTGTTGGCTCACTATGTTTATGGTTTTAATTTTCCTCTCTATTAATTTTGTGTGTCTGTTTTGATATGGTTCATTTACAACCAATAAGTTATTCCCCATTGTTGGCAGAAATGGTTAAGGATTTGGTGTAAGGGTCTAATAGCTTGGAGATATGTCTAAATGTTATTATTGCTTTATAGAAATCCAGTCTTTGTTAAGTGAGAGTCAGCAAAGAATCAAATTCGTCATTTTTTCTATTTATTTTTGAGTTCAAATAAAACAAGAGTTCCATGCCCTCTGCTAGAAAAACAATTCCTTCATTTGCACCAGTGAGCTTTTCTGTTTGTATATCAAATTGTGTGATCTGTAGTTGAAATTATAAAATTTGAATATATAAGTTCTACTTCTTGGTGTTTGCATTTATATGTTCACAATTCAGAAATACTTCTATCTCTGTATAATTGTTTAATACTTTCTTCCCTTCCAATGCTCTTAATGTATTAGATTATAGCCCCTTGAAATAAAGGTGCTCTGATTGTCATTTCTGATACTTGCTTAGATGAATGGAGTTTGTTTAAAATTCTTTGAAAATAAGTAAACTAAACCACAGATCTTTGGAATGTACTAGACTAAACATACATATTCTCCAAGAATTGTACTCAGAACTGTAATACAAATTCAATGTTATATAATTTAGATAAAATATTTGGCAAGAAAATTAGTTCAGTCTTTAGGGTTTAATATATACAGTTGTATCTTCTCTTATCAGTTTTAACTATTATAAAGTGTTGATATTTTTCTACTTGGTTATATTTTTCCTAATAGATGCATATTTACCCATCATTCAAACTTCCATTGCTTGTAATGGTCATTTAACATTATTAAAATATAAATTTATACATAAGCTTTGTTTCCCTTTTTTACCATCACAAAGCTTATGTATAATGTGATGGAGGATTGTAGGACAGGTAGGGGAATTGGAAAAAATGAAAATTGAATCATGTCATATGCTGGTACAAATTCTCAATGTTTAGTGTGATCACGATGTTTTATAATTAAAAATTATATATATATACATATATATATAAATTTATGATAAGCAAAATGAACCATTATTTTTATAATAGTTGTTTTTGCAGTAGTAGGATTTATGAGTATATCAACTTGAAAATAATTTTTACATAACCCTTAGATTTGTGTGCATTGAGTTAACTGGGTGACATTCAGTTGATACCAAGATTGTTTCTATGATCTATGTTATATGTTTCTGTATTAACAGAATACTGAAATATTGCTATTAAGCATACTTCAAAGTTTATGTAATTTTACATTGCATTTGTATGTGCTACAAATTGGGTGTACACAATATCTTTGAACTATTGATAAACGTGTGTGTTTCTGCCATGTAGAAAAATTGTAGAGGAGAATTTTGCTGCCATTACCTGGGTAGTATGTATTCCAAGTTTTGCTAATTCACCAAAACAAATTAACAATTAATCACATTTTAATCTTCTCTGGGAAAGAGATGTGACTCTGCATAAAATTTCTAATTAATATATCTGAATAAGACTGCTGGGAATTTCAAAACAGTGAGGTGGTTTTACTGATCAAGAAGAGAGAGGGAGAGGGAGAGAGAGAGGGAGGAGAGAAATGGTTTTATCTATGACTTAAATGACTTCAGATCCAAAATAATAAAAAAGATAGTTCAGGAGAATACTGAACATTTACTGAGAGCTGGTGAAGGTTTGCAAAAATTAATTTGGGAGGGTATACAAATTTATATTAAAATTTTGCTAGACCTGACTCAGTTTTGGTGAGATGAATTTTCTTTTCTTTATTCACATGATTTCCAAAAGGAGCTGTCGCTTCTTTACAGCACAAACCTAGAATTTGGTTTCTTGTCTGTGATATGATAGTTTTCTTGATGGTTCATGTGGTCTTAAAAAGGGATTATAAAAATTCACTCTTCACCTTGTGGTTAATTTGCTCAAATAGCAGAGATTCGGAATCTAATTAGAATGGCATTGTACACAGTGGTTGTAACTCTCTTATACCCTTGATTATTCTCCTTAAAATATAAGAAACAATAAATGTTTATTTTTCATTTTTGAAAGTGGTCAGGATTTTGCTCATGTACGTGTTGTATTATCTTTTTCGCTAATCAGTAGCTCAGCTCTTCCTTTTCATGTTTTCAGGGACACATAATCCCTTAGGGGACTTTTTTTTTTTAAAGTAGTTAGTGGGCCAGTAGTGCAAGCTCCCCTCTGCTATTATTCGGGACTAAATCATCTCATTTTAGCTGCTCAACTTTCTTTGCAAAATTAGATTTTGCCCTTTCCATATGATTTTTGGCCTTTGATTTAAGAAGGTCTCTCTAAGACTTCCCAAACCATCTTAAGTGTGTCTTCCTGGAAAGTTAAAAAGTTTGTTTTCTTACCAAATGGGATGAAATGTGAGGAAAATAAATAAGTTTATTTACCTATTTTATAAATGATAGGTTGTATAATTTTCAAATAAAGAGCATTTCATACTTGGGATTAATCTGATTTCACACATAATTTAGACATTTATGAATGAATAAGAAAGACCATTATGGTTTTTGGTAATTTGCTTCAGTGGTTATAACAAAATTTTCTTACATAATAATTATAATTGGTTGTTTAATAACATTTGTGATACATATTCTTTACCACTAGTATGATTGTATGAAGTTATCTACAGAGAGTTTAAATTATTTTATATTGTTAGAAGTTTATGAGAAAATAATACCAAATAAATATTTTCAATTGATACGTGCATCACTTGGACTTAAAAAAAAACATAAATAGGTATTTCACCCAAATTTTCCAATGTACAAATTTGATTATTGAAACTTGACTCATTAATTTACATTTTTCCTCAAGTCAATTAGTTTTTGTAACGTAATTACTTTTTTAATTTTTATGTCTTTCGCAAAACACCCCGTGATTCTTCTGTAATTTTTTTCCAGGCTTAGAGTTTAAGAATTCTGTTTCTACATAGTTAAATGAATACATATGAGACTCTTGAGAGATGACACTAATAGTTTTGCAGCCAAATAATGTGACAATGGAAACATTGCTCAATATGGCATTTTCAATATTTTCTCACCATTATTTTTTAAAAGGAAATTACATTTGTGGGCCGGAGATTTAGCTCAGTGGTTCCAGCGCCTGCCTCACAAGTGCAAGGTCTTGAGTTCGATCCCGGTATCCACATACAATGCTGGGCGTGATGACTCATGCCCACCAGCAATAATACCCCATACCACAGTGCAGGGCGTGGTGGCTCACGCCTGTAATCCCATACTCAGGAGGCAGAGGCAGGAGGACTGCTGACTTGCCTGGGCTACATAGTGAGCTCAGCGCCAGCCTGAACTACAAAGCGAGACTGTCTCAAAAAAAAAAAAAAAAAATATATATATA
>PVIC010011307.1:0-41644 GCA_004025085.1 Thryonomys swinderianus
TTCAGGCTGGCCCTGAGCTCACTATGGTGCCCAGGCAAGCCGCCGCGAACTCAGCAATCCTCCTGTCTCTGCCTCCCGAGTGCTGGGATTACAGGCGTGAGCCACCACGTCCGGCATTATATGTGGTAACCGGGGATCGAACTCAGGTCCTTACGCTTGCGAGGCAGGCGCCGGAACCACTGAGCTAACCCTCCGGCCCTTAAAGACAATTTTTAAAAATAAAATAGAAGCTAAAATCTTTCATAACAAAAAGTTCCAACTTATGCCCAAAATGATAGGGAAGACTTAATGGTGAATAAATAAAAATGAAGTAGCTAGTGAAAATATAAGTAAAAAAAATATGAGTAAAAGATTTGAAAAGATATTTTATAAAAGAAGACGTGCATAAAGCAGCATTAGCGCATTCATCCTTAACGACATTATGTATTAGGAAACCATGAACTGAAATCAAAACAAGAACCACTTCTTCACACCTATCACAGCTGCTTAAAAACAAGTGACAGTGCTAAATGCTGGTAAAGACATGAGCATCTAAGAGCTGCACACACTGCAGGTGGGAATGAAAAAAAAAATGTACAGAAACTTGGGAAAGCAGTTTCCCAGCATTCCCATGCTCACATTTACTTATTTTTCCTTTAGTTTCTTTCATCAATGTTTTATAGTTTTCAACATCTAAATATTTATTTTTTTCCTCCTGCTCTTCTAATTTCTATTAAATCTGCAAATAATATTTGATAACTGAAAAGTGAACATTACTGATATACAGGATTAAATAAAAGTTCATATTGACAAGAATTACAAATGGTTAAGATATGCGAGAGACAGTAGCTTTTGGAAGACATTATAATATTGAAAAAATAAAATAGGTGAGCATATCCTGAAAACTTTCCAAATTACCTTTTCAATTAACTTTTTGACTGAATTAAATGTACAAATTATAGACTATCTTCCTTACAAACTACTGCAATACTGAGATCATATTCCTTGAATGGAAAAATACTTCATTGAAAAGATAAGGAAATCTAAAAATTATGCATAATGATTAAATTTCCCATTCTAAGTAAGTTTTAAGAAAAAGACTTTAAAATGACTTAAAACTCCAAGATGCCGGGCGTGGTGGCTCATGCCTATAATCCCAGCACTCGGGAGGCAGAGACAAGAGAATTGCTGAGTTTGAGACATGGGCTACATAGTGAGCTCAGGGCCGGCCTGGACTACAAAGCGAGACCCTGTCTCAAAAAAAAAAAAAATCCATAATGTTTTGTCTTTTCATGCTAATCTTGCTAAAGTGTATTTGAATATGGATAAAAATCACTTTCCACAGAACTCATAGAAATTGAATTAGTTTAGCCTAGATCCAGGTATATTTGATGTATATAAAATAAAAAAGTATTTCTAATTCTTATGATCTAAGAAAAGTTCCCTTTACTACTTACTTTACTGTTTTAAGCTAAAAGTGGAACAGAGATAAGAACATATGTTGTAGACAACAACACCCTGTGTGAATAACAGGTGCACAAAAACCGCAAAACCAATCCAAATGGTGCATCACATTTAAGAATTACAAAATTTTTCTTGATCACCTAACATCTCCTCTGGCCCTTGACTTGTTTCCTCCAAAAGGCTAAAGAACAGTTATCATTTTTCTTAAAGTAACATTTACACTTCAGTGTTCAGTACAAGCATTACTAAAAAATGTACTGTTTTGGTTGTTTGTTTGTTTTTTTGACACAGGATCTCACTTGGTAGTTCAGGCTAGCCCTCAGCTCACTATGTAGCCCAGGCAAGCCTGGAACTCAGCAATCTTCCTGTCTCTGCCTCCCTCCGGAGTGCTGGGATTACAGGCTTGAGCCACCACACCCGGCACTGTGGTATGTGGTATTGATTGCTGGTGGGCGTGAGTCACCACGTCCAGCACTGTATGTGGTTACCAGGATCGAACTCAGGGCCTTGTGCTTGTGAGGCAGGCGCCAGAACCACTGAGCTAAATCTCTGGCCCTAAAAAATGTATTGTTAAAGACAGCGGAGTCAATCCAGCCTTGTGAAAATGTGTTCTAAAGTTCTCATATCAGAATCTTGTGCCCTAACAGTATTATCTGGAAGGATTATATACAGCGACACATTCTTCCATATGATGGGTAGAGAGAAGCTCTGTCCTTGGCACTTTCATTTCAAAAGCTCTGAAGCAAAAGTATAACAGACTTCACTCTTGAAAAAAAACAGTTGTACCTAACCCTTCTGAGGATTTTCCAGGAAGGAGGTTTTCTTTGGTTTTGTTAGTTTTGCTTAAAATCACTACAAAACAAGGAATAATGTAAAATAAGTCAGCATCATAGCAATTCCTATTAAATATTTGCAGCATGTCTTTGACAATTTCAAGCAGTGATTTCAAGGGCATTAAGCATACACCACTTAAATAACAGTACAAACATATGCTAGATTGAAGTAAGTGGCACTTCGGGCAAGTTTATAATTTCCTCGCCAAGACACTGCAATACTTTGAATTTTCTAGAGAACACACCAAAGGCTACACAATCATCACCCTCCACACCTCTTGAGACACTGTAACCAGATACTCTTAGCAATTATTTTGTTGAATTAAAGAATACTAGTTAGAAAAAAGATCCTCTACAAACAGAATTTAGGTGATCTTTCATGGTTTTCGTTTTGGATTAACTATAATTCTACAACGCTCCAATAAAATAAGTAACAAAAAGCTGAACTTACCATACTGGGACAAAATGTTAAGGTACCTTCTAGCAATGAGTTTTTTTCTAAGTCCAAAAGATACAAATTAGGAATTTCAGTCTTTACAGGCACTGCTACAAGACAGGAAAATAAATATAAGCAGTCAGTTGCATATCAAAAGCACCATTATTAATATGAAAATGTAAGTGAGTAATCTCATTATATTACAAACAATAAAATGCAATGAAAAATCTAGGTAGCATAGCATAAAGTTACTAAATAATCAATCACTCTTAACACCAAGATTCTAAACAGCAAAACTAATATTCAGTCATGCAACATACAATCACTTAGCAAAACTAAGAAAAATTCCTTTTAAAAAACCATCCAAACTTCAGTGACATACCACTGTCATATGGAGATTAATGTGGAAAGACACAAGAGACAAGAGTAAGTAATCAAAACCCTGGTCCCAAAGAGCTGAGGACTATTTTTACAGTAAAGATGGACGAGGAGAGATTCAGATTTCTTCTGATGCTCCAAAGAGCCAAAAAGAAGACAAACATATATCAATCATCTCATTTATTTACTGTTCCATGTGGTGAGACACTTGAAATTTACTTTCTAGTAATTTTGAAACACATAATACATTATTATTAAACTATGATCATCTTGCTATGAAATAAATCATGAAAACACATTTGTCAATTTAAAACAGTATTAATCAAATTTGATCCAATAAAATTTCTTGACAAAATGGAATCACTCCAGAACAAAGGCAGGAGATAGATATTGAAACACTAACAGTGACGCTAATTTCACAGTGAAAACTTTTAAGTACTTAAATACCTGAATTTTGTACTAGAATCTCTGTTCTCATTTAAACAATTAGAAAAATTCTATTTTCTCCCTAATAGTCTTATTAATTGCAGTAATGCTAATAATTTCATTTTTCCTTGTCTGGAAATAAACTTCAATAACTTGTTTCATCTACTCTTCCCATTCACTCATCCTTGGTAAAACTGTAAAATCAGTGAACAACAACAAAAATCCATTCACTATATACAAATACTTGGGAGATTGTAGGTTGGGAAAAACCAACAAAGAATAAACAATAAAGAATATTAATCTAGAACACACACATACACACACATGATATACAAATACCATTAAGTAAAGAATATAATAGAAAAATGCAATAGATAAAACAATATTCAAAGATTTTGAATATATACACATATACATATATGCATATGTATCTATGTCTTCTTAAATGCAATAACCCAAGCTAGATTCAATACATGTGCTCTTAGCACTATACTATATACTAGATTGTAAAATAGTAAATATTCAAAGGAAAATGGGGTTTAGGGGTAAATAATGAGGAAAGAAAAAAATTGATGGTAAAAAAACGAAACAAAACTTGTGTATATAGGGGCAGAGGATGTTAGGGTGGGTAGGGGAAGGGGAAAAATTAGAATTAAGTTGTGTCATATACTGGTATAAATTCTCAATGTGGAATGTAACTGTGATGTGTATATATAATGTACCAATAAAATGTACCAATAAAAAATTTGTAAACGTGCTCCTTGACAATATGTAGCTTATAGCTTAGCAAGATGGAAACTTGTACACAATTCTCCTTGATACCAAGAAGAATTTAGTTAGTGCTATAATAAAACTCCACAATATCCTAATGTGTCAAAGGTAAAAAATAATGATTTGAAGCAGCTGGATACTGTTGCAGATGGGACTAATAACTCACAAGATTCAAGAGGTTGAAACTAATTCATAAAACAGGATAGGGTTTCAGAGATCAGTGACAAGAAGATGAATCATGGTAGGAAAAATGGAAGCTCAGCTCCAATAGTAGGAAACATATAATAAATAAAGTCCATGGTGTCTGTAATGGGCAAGGCGACTGGAAAGGCAACTGAAGGTGATGACCATTTATAACATTTCCTTTACCAAAAGTCAGTCTATCAAATAATCCTGAAGTGATCAGGCTAAAATCACTGTCATGGAAGAACATGTATTTGCTAAAATATTCATAATAATTAAAAATTTGAGGCATTTTAAGAATAAATTTTATTGCAGATTATTCATAGTTATAAAATCTATTTATGAATTTCCTGTTTCAGCCATCTGTTACTGAGAAAAACTGTTACTGATAATAGGAACCCAGCAATAAAAACTAGATAATTTATATTTGTTTTGTTTCCATTATGCTTTATATTCACTACACATTTTATTAGTACATATTACTTATACAGAGTATGGGTTTCATTTTTCCATTATGTTACATGTATGAATACATAAAATACTTTGATTATATCATGCCTCCCCCCTCATAACTTCTAAGTGGAAGAGAAATGTGATTGCATCTCTGTTGTAACAAGAGTTTTCTCTGAAACAGGTATGAGGAGGAAGATTTGGAGGCAACAAAAGTACTAGAAGAGATACTGGAGTGTCCAAGAGGAGAGGTTTGCATTAATGCAAAGGCAAGAGAATGGAAAGCAAAGCTGAAAAGACAACTGAAGAACTGACAAGAGTCACTCATGCATCGAACAAGACACATGAGAATATATGTGCATTGAAAATCAAGTGTCAAAGATAAAAAGGTTTTGATTCCAGATTGTCTTTTAAAAGTGAATTAATTTACTACGTGTATTTCTAGCTACATACTGTAATCTTTCCTGGCCAACTCCACAGACTCCTAAAACACAGCATGCCTTCTTAATCCTCCTCTTGCGTTTCATTAGCTACAAATTTCACTACTAGTCACCCTACCTCTTAGAGTCAAAAACTAGAAGGAATTGGCAATTTCTTCCTCTTTGCTAATGTCCACAGCCAGTCACCAAGCCACAATGTGTCTAATTTCACAGGACATATGCATCTTTGTACTCTTCTCCTTTCTACTCCCAGCATCACTGCCTGAGTCTAGGCTTTCATCATCCCTCAGCCATAGGTCCATAACAGCTAACTCGTCTCTATATCCATGGTCTTGACCACCCCCTGTCCTGTTCCCCTAGAGAATTCTCACTTCTGCTTTAAAAAGGAAATGACTAAACTATAAGTCCAATAATACTATTTCTTGGATACAGATGCTTTAGTGGTACTACAGTACTTCTTTTCATGGATAAAAGTCCACAAAAGGCACTTGGTAACCTGGGCTCCACCTGCCCTTTTACTCTAGTTATTCCAGGTGCTAGCATTCTTGAACTATCTACCATACCAATTTCTAGAATTTCTCTCTCCCTCTTTTAAATATGATAGCATATATAATAATATGTCATGTAATACCAAAGTGTCCTAACATTCAAACTGATATGTCTATAAATAAAATTGTGGTTTATAGACTATAAGAATACTAAGCATTGAGTCACTGAAAATACTTAAGCATAAATATCCTTGATTTAATTTTTAGTGGTTTATAGACTATAAGAATACTAAGCATTGAGTCACTGAAAATACTTAAGCATAAATATCCTTGATTTAATTTTTATTCATACCATAAAGCATCTTAAAAGTATTTTTCTTTACAATAATACAATATAGCATAAAATGTGTACCTGATATGTCCTTAAAGCTCATGAAAAACTCTGAAGAGTCTTTAAGATCAAACTCCACTGTCGCACGTGCTGCACCTTTATTTTTTACTACAAACGGAATGATCTGGCAAGCACCAAGAAAGGTGCCATTGAATTTAAATACATTCTAAAATTTAAAAAGAAAAAAATAAGTATAAATGACTTATTAAAGATATATATTCAAAATTATATTTCATATTTATCAAGGAATTAATTAACTGAAAAGTAGAATAGAGTTGCAATTTTGTTCCTCTTTTATCTTGTATATATAATCAATAACAAATCCTATTAATTTTGTGCTCATCTTTACCTCTTACCCTTGTTTTAACTGTTAATTGGTAAACTATCAGTTTTCATTTAGTTCCTAGACTTTGAGGTACCTAAACCTTCTCCCGTAACTAAGCCACTATTGAACTAATTGACTGTCAGACCACTTTACTCCCTATCTTAAAATCTGAGTTTCCCCACACCTATAGAACAAGTCCTGTACTCGTTTGGTAGGGCTCATAAAGCTCCTTGCAATTTTCCCCGCATCGTATTCCAGCTTCAATTAGCTCCACTCTTAGACTAGCACTCAGTATTTCATCAAGCTGCATGACTTGTCATTTATAGTTAACAACTGATATTTCACCCTTCTCTGTTTTAATCATGGAGTCTCTTCTGTCAGAAAAGCCATTCCCTGACTAGCAATTGGCTGAAAAATTGTAAGGTACCTATCACAGGCCAGTTAAATGTAACAATCACATAGTGCTCAGGACTTCTTCCATTCTTTTTGACTGACACTGTGATGTGACATAATCTTTTTAAACATACGGCTCTCCTGTTGAAGAGCCCAGTTCACTTCTGTATTTTTAGTATTTGGCACCTATCTAGTGAAAGAAATAGTTATTGAAGGTATTTGAACTCTAGCTAATATACTATGCATGTGTCATTAAATTCTTAAGGATTTGTCTTATGATAGATACTACAGATATCCTACAGTTCCTTAACAGAATTACATAGAACATTAAGTGGAGATTTATTAACAGTCTTCTTAGAGGAAAATATTTTATTAAATTCAATTAGCTAGTATAGGTTTCTTTTAAAGTGTCAACCCAATCTTTATATGAAACTTGCAAATGGATAATGAAATTCTGGCGCTTCATATATATAAAACTATTCATTCCTCTTATGCCATTGTTGTCTTGCCTATGTGCTCACTTGGATAAAATTTCTTAATTGTGGTTAAGATCTACATTCAAAATCAAGGCCTTTACTATGTAGTTTAAAATAAATGCATTGTGGAAAGTATATTTTGATGTTAGAGTATTATTTGTGAAAGGTGGCTGCATCTAAAATCCAAAATAATAGGACATATTAATGCTTATATAAAGTTATGAATTATTCAATTGAAATATAACATTTGAAGCATGCTCCAAATGACTTTACATTGCATACATAAAGTAATAAAAGTTTCAATATTGTCTATTTTCCAAGATGGCATACTATTGTAATGGATTAAAAGACTCAATTATTTAGGATTTAATCTCTAGGTATCATCATAGCCTCAGACAAACTAGCTTATTAGATGAGACTAAATCTTATTCTTGAAAGGCTGGTCAGGAAAACCTAGGATGCACTTGCATATATGTGTGTGTGTGGGTGTAGATGCGTGTACTCTAACAATTTTAGAATAAAATACTTTGTTTACAGACAACAAATCACAACCTAAATGTGACTATTGTTCAGAAAATGCAAATCAAGATCACAATGAGGTAGCATTTTATATTTAACTGACAAAATCTTACATCTGACAATACAACTTGAAGAGCAACGGAATATGAAGCACAGGGAGCTCAATAAAGAATTTTTATAAACTATTTTGTAATATCAAACAGTACATACTCTATATCTCAGGAATTTCTTATAAAGGCACTAAAATATTAATAGCAATGGCTGTATTTTTTATATTAACAATAACCAAAAATCCTTAATGGGATGGACAATGGATTAAAGACATACATTATAGCATGTTTACACAAAATTACTATATAGTAGTGACAATGAACAACACAGTTGCATATAACTTAGAACACAGAAACCACAATATTCAATAGGAACTCAACAAAGGCAACACACAGTACATCGTTATTACAAAACTCAAAAAGTACCAAACTAATGAATGCTTATGGCAATTAGTATATGATGTCATCATACACAAGTGATTCTGTGATAAGACAGGACTGCGATGAAGCCTACAGATGACTTTAATGGTATCAACAGTGTTCTGGTACCTACAGTCAGTGGTAAATTTGTAAAGAAAATGTTCATTATACTATAAATATAATCTTATATTTGTAGTACATAATATTTATATTATATTATATTAATTTAATAAAATAAAATTGATATTAATATCAAATTACCGCATAGGAAAGTATGTCTAAAATTTAAACAAGCCGGCTTTGAACATATAAGAAATAAAATTCAGCACACTCATATATTGACCATATATACAGATAACATACTCACCGGATTGATTTCCACATTAGGAATTTCACAAAATCCATCAATTTTAAGGTTTATAATTTTTGAATAGTGAATTTCAACCTTATTTAGAACAAACAGAAAACTTTGTAGATATCACATTGAAATAGAATCATATATTGCTAAACAACTATTTGCCATCTATATAATAGTTCATAATTTAAATAATAGCATAATATAAATGTATAAAATATATTATGGCAGTTGATATTAGGTGTAATTAATATTTGTGCAAAGGAGAGAAAAACCCATCCTTCTTTGTATGATCAATGAGGTTTGGTCAAGACTGAGAGTTACCTAATATCACTATATTCTATTGTGGAAATGCCCTGTATTTATGGAAAACAAAACATTTCAAATTAGTAGAAATTTCCATTACCAACTTCCAACTCAAACACAGTATTTTGCAAATACTCCCCAAGTTCTGCTATACCTAATTTTAATTTATATAACTTAGATAAGACTGCATATTGTTTAGACTTCTAAAATTCATACACGTGTAGAACTCAGTTTCTAGGAAAATAATAAAAATTTTTAAATTGGGTGTTAGTGTCACAACTTCAAACTTCTTTCTCAACAGAATAATTAAAATAATTTTCTAAGAAGGAATGTATGTGGACATTTTATAGTAGTATACCTACAATTTTAAATATTTTAAAGGACCATACAGAAATAGGTATATAGTGTAAACACACCTATATATAGCATACCTGTGCTTCTATGACAAATTTTCCTGGATCAACAGGTTTACAGGCAACATTAAGAACAGCTACTCCTCCGACTGGAATTATACCTTGTGATGGAACAATACGAATGATAGACGAAAGATTCTGCTCACAAACCTGTAATTAAAA
Organism: Thryonomys swinderianus; assembly: GCA_004025085.1. Lineage (NCBI taxonomy): Eukaryota > Metazoa > Chordata > Mammalia > Rodentia > Thryonomyidae > Thryonomys > Thryonomys swinderianus. The sequence goes on from PVIC010011307.1 coordinate 9,659, forward strand.
ATTTGTAGAAATACTTATATAATGTTTAAAATTACTGCTTCAAATGATAGGAAAGTATTCACACCACTACTTAGAACACTTGAGTACAGGACATGAGGTAGTTTTGTAATGTTGTTTAAAAATATCAAACACAAAATCTGAACCTACCACAAGCAATTTCAACTATCACTTACAAAAAGAACCTATGGTAGGACAATTTTCTGATTCAAGTGGGATGATGAAGTTTACTTCCTGGAGTACTCCCATGATTCCAAAGCTTAAAGGAATAAGTAGAGATGATGAGAATATTCTAGACACAACTTTAATATCTTGCCTTTCCTGGCTCCTAAAGCATAGTGAGTGGGAAGACAAGGAGCTCAAGCAATCACTTCTTATCTCCTTAATAGCCTAATGTCTAAATATCATTTTCAAAAATATTATAAGTATATTACCAAGGCTTTATGTGTAATTTGCTAATAGTCAATTTAAATATATTTACCATCCTTGAATATAGAATAACTTTTTTGAGGCTAAATCTCACTGTGTAGTTCAGCCTGGCCTTCAACTCACTCTGTAGCCCAGGCTGGCCTTGAACTCCCAGCAATACTCCTGCTTCAACTTCAGGAGTGCTGGGATTACACACCCAGTTAAACCAGAAAAGTATCAAAGGAACTGGTCACAATATTTTAGAAGCAACTAGGCAAATAGATTATTTAGGCAAGAACTAATTATGAAGTAGCAAAGTGGAAAATGATCTTTTTCAGTTATTATAGCCGGAAATAATTTGAAAAGACATGTTAAGGTGAAGCCTGAATAACAGATTTCACATGCTATTGTCTTGATATTTTTTTTCAATAAAACATCTCCTAACACCCCTTAGTCCCTTACTCTACTTAAATAAGGAACAGCAACTATAAATAGACTATCTTAAAAGGGCATCCATATAAGGATCATTTAATACCACAACAGCCCTGATTACAGGTTGGGAATAAAGAGAAAAGGGAAAGCATTTAATTAAATATGGAATGAAGCATTAATTAATACTGTATAGTTAAAACATTTTTCAAACACTACTTAAAAATAAAACTAAAGCCAGGCGTGGTGGCTCACACCTGTAATCCCAGCACTCGGGAAGCAGAGGCAGGAAGATTGCTGAGTTCGAGGCTCACCTGGGCTACATAGTGAGCTCAGGGCCAGCCTGAATACAAAGCGAGATCCTGTCTCAAAAAAAAATAAAAAATAAAAATAAATAAAACTAAATACCAGGATTAGAGGTCCCATTGGCCTTGCTATTCCCCTGCTAGGGATATACACAAAAAAATTAAAAGAATCATACCACAGTGACATATGTACACCCATATTTATAGCAGCTCAGTTTGTAATAGCTAAATCTTGAAAATAACCCAAATGTCCATCAACAGGAGATTGCATAAAGAAGATGTGGTTTTTCTATAAAATGGAGTATTACTCTGGCTTAAAGAATGATAAGTTTGAGTCATTTATACTCAAATGGACGTACCTTCAGGTCATACTCATAAGTGAAATAAATAGGTCATAGATGTGTAAATACCATATCTTTTCTCTGATATAAGAGACTAAAGATGTAAAAGAGTTCTAGAATGTATGATGGATATTGTGAAATAGAAAATATTCAAAGGGAAATGGGGTGGAAGAGTAAAGAGGTTGTAAGAAAAAATGTGATGGTAATTTAAAAAAGGAAAACAAAGCTTACGTATATAAGGGGTGGAGGGTTGTGAGGTGGGTATGGAAATCAGAAAAATGAGAATTAAATCATGTCATATAATGTTACAAATTCTCTACATTGAGTGTGATCATGATGTGTATGTACAATGTACCAATAAAGATTTAAAAAAATAAAACTAACAGACCAAAAAAGAAAAATGAGGAAGAGAAAAACAAAGGAAGTACAGAAGAGAGAGAAACAATTCTGCTAAGAAATTAAAATGCCAAAATGAACTATATTTAGAAAAATTTTATGTAAAAAACCTTAAAAATTAGCATAAATCTATTTCTTAGGAATAAAATACTATCTTCCTAGTGTTCATGATACCAACAAACTGATTCAAATCATGTATTATTCAAATAAGAAAAGAATTCTATCATACCTTAAAAAATGCATGATTTTGTCCTGTATTATGAAGAATGGCTGTCTTCCATGTTGATAAACCTTGAGGACTATTATTGAATAATAATCTTGGCTCTACAACAGCAACTGCAGTATTACCAACCTTACAATGAGAGAAAGAAAAAGAAAAATCCAAACAAAATAATAGTAAATAAATTTTGATACCAAAGAAAATGTACTCTCAACCAAAAAAAAAATTAAAATTATCGATTGCAGCTTTAAATTTACCCATATTTTTATTGTATGAAGTATATTCTACATAAATGTCTTTCTTTGTAATGTAAATTATATGATACATTTTATATTAAAACTACTCCAACTAGAATACTACTATTCAAATATAATTCTATTTATCTCTGCTGTTAATAAAATAATTTTATTTCAACTGGCTTACATGATGTTATTAAGTATTTATGGTCTCTAACAGCCTAACATTATCTTCCAAAATGTCAGATTTCTGAATTCTAAATAACATTATTTTTATTAAGGTCTTAATTTATGGTAGGCAAGAGGATCCATAAAAGACCTAAGACAATTTTGTCTATTAAATACTGTATAAAAAGACATGGTTTCCAAACATTATAAAATTATATGCATACATGAAACATTATAGACACATGTAAAACTCAACAGTTACAAGAATCAAAACAAAAACTAAGTGGGAGGGAAATACTTACATTTGCAATACAGCGTAGCATTAACATGTTTCCATCAAGTACTTGAAGAATAAATGCCCCTCTTTCTGGAGAAGTAAAACCTGGCTTCCATATTATTTCACATTCCAATGATGAATATGCCTCAATAATGCCTACAAAGGATATATGGAGAAAGGAATACATATACAACACTTTAATTAATTTTTGTTACTACTGAAAACCACAACTAGCCTAAAAACATAACAGTATTATACAGGAAATTTAAATTCTATAATAGGAAGATCATAATATCAAATTGCATAGTCTTATAGAATCTAATATATGCACAATATTCCTCAATAATATTAAATATTAATATTAATATATTAAAATTTAATGTTAATATATTAAATAAATAATAAATATATTAATAAATCGTGAATGACAGAAAATGTTAATGTTTGAAAAACAACACAAAATATATTACAAAAACACTCAAGTATTAGAGAGGACTTTAAATACAAAATATAGAAAATTATTTGTTACCCTTCATCAAAATGTTCCTTCTATTTCACAATGTTCTTATGTACCTATCAACATCAGAAAGCCTTTCAAACAAAAAAGTTACTATTACTTTCAATTATTTCTTGAAATGTATATATTCCCAGGTAGACACAAAATTTTTCATTCTTAAAACTAAATATATACATATATATTAAAACAATATCAGCTGTAATAGATATATTTAGATTCAATTTATAAACTGCATATGCATATATACATACAAAAACATAATATACATATTTGAAAATGTTAGCACAGAGGAAGAGAATAGAACTAAAATAAAATTTCTGCCCATATGGCTTTAACTTTTAAAAACTTTATTAGTATGTTTGCAGTACGTGAACTTTATAATCATCTTATGAAATGGATACATGTATGAACTATAGCATGCATATTTCTTTATTTTACTCCTCTCCATTCTTCCTCCCTCCTCTAATTGCTCTATCCCAATTTAATTCTTATTGATATTATTAATCTTAGCTGACGGTATAGTGTATGTTTACACTCATTGAGGTTATTACGTTTCTGTAGGTGGTCTATTTTTACTTATTTCTCCTTTCTCACATCTTCAACCCTCATCTTTGTTCCCTTGGACCCTAATGTTATTGTAAGAGATCCCTCTGCTTGCTACTTTCTAGCCATCCATTATTATTCTCTTTGCATCTTGCTTCACTCAAAGGAGAGATACCATATGTTAATTAAGCTTTAGTGTCTGGTTCATTTCACGTGACATTATGTTTTCCAGGTGTACTCATTTTCCTACAAATATCTCAAACTTGTTCTTTATAATTGAGTAGTATTCCACTGTATGTAGAGACCACATTTTCTTTTTCCAATAGTTTTCATAGTTCTACAGGCTGCAAAATTTCAGGATTTAGCTACTGCTAACTGTTATAAACACTGGTAGGCAAGTATTGCTGTAATATAATATCTTAAGCTTTTTGGAGGAAGATACCTAGCAGGAGATCACTGATTCGTATGGAATATCTAATTCCAATTCTTTGAGAAATCTCCATAGTGATTTCCATAATGGTTCTACCAGTTTACATTTCCACCAATAACAAAGCAGGGCTCCTTTTTCACATCAGCTACACCAGCACTTTTCACTGTTAGATTTCTTAATGATTGCCATTCTCTCTAGAGTAAGATGAAATCATAGTATTGTCTTAATTTGTGAAATGTTGAACATTTTTTTATGTCTGTTGACCATTTGAGTTTTTCCCTCTGTGAAGTGTATACTCATTTCTCTTGCTCATTTCATGACTGAGTCTTTAATTTTAGGTGATTGAATTTTTTTGAGTTCTTCATATATTCCAAATATTACTTTTCTGTATAAGGAGAAGCTGGAAATTTTTTCTCATCTTATAAGTTTGTCTCTTCAATCTAATTGACTCGTTTGCTTTATAGAAGCTTTTTATTATGATATAATCCTATTGATGGATTCCTGCCATTATCACTTGTGCAAATTAAGTTTGATTTGGAAAATCCTTTCCTACACCTTTGTCTTCATGATAAACTCCAAGATAAAAGTGATTGTAAAGAAGGGTCACTACATATTAGTAAAGGGAACAACCCAACAAGAAGAGATAACATTGATAAACATATATGTACCAAATACTGCAGCACCTACATTCATAAAACAAAAACTGCTGAAATTAATATAGCAAATAAACATTGACACAATTTTCATAGGGATTTTTTTTTTGGTGGAGACAGGGTCTCACTTTTTGCAGTTTAGGCTGGCTCTGAGCTCACTATGTAGCCTGGAACTCACAGCAATCCTCCTGTCTCTGCCTCCTGACTGCTGGGATTACAGATGTGGTAATACCATGCCTGGTATTGTGGTATATGGTACCAGGGATCAAACTTGGAGCCTTGCACTTGTGAGGCAGACTCCGCAATCACTGAGCGAAATCCCCGGTCCACTCATAGAGGATTTTAACACTCTACTTTCACAAAGTGATATAGCAATTAAACAAAAAAATCAAAGAGAGGGGAAGAGAAAGAAGGAAAATTAAAAAACTAGAAAAGGAAAAATGGAAACAAAGCATTTATAAGTAAGAAGGAGAAAAGGGGTTGAAGGGAAAGGAGAATGGGAAAAAAGAATCAAGGTATATCATGTACCGATACAAATTTACAAATTCCCTCTAATGAAATTATTATGTATATCTAACATGTTCCAATAAATTTAGAAAACATGAATCCACTCTTACTTTCTCCTCTTACAAAGTATGCAGTCTATGCACAAATCTAAATCATGTTATGTCTCAAGGAAAATGAATAGACACAAAGTAAGCTTTTTTGTTTTTTTTTGAGAGATAGTCTTGCTTTGTAGTTCGTGCTGACCCTGAACTCACTATGTAGCCCAGGCAAGCCTATAACTCCGCAATTCTCTTGCCTGTGCCTCCCAAGTGCTGGGATTCCCCTTTTGAGCCACCATACTTGGCACTGTGGTGTGCGGTACTGATTGCTGGTGGGCATGAATCACCAGGCCCGGTATTGTTGTATGTGGTTAGGTGCTGGAACCACTGAGCTAAATCTCCGGCCCAAGTTTTCTTTTTTTTTTTTTTTTGCTTTTTGGAGACAGGGTCTCGCTTTGTAGTTCAGTCTAGCCCTGAGCTCACTATGGTGCCCAGGCAAGCCGCCGCGAACTCAGCAATCCTCTTGTCTCTGCCTCCCGAGTGCTGGGATTACAGGCATGAGCCACCACGCCCAGCATTGTGGTATGCGGTGTTGATTGTTGGTGGGCGTGAGTCTCCACGCCCAGCATTGTATGTGGTTACCGGGGATCGAACTCAGGACCTTGCACTTGCGAGGCAGGCACCGGAACCACTGAGCTAACCCTCCGGCCCCCAAGTTTTCATTTTTTAATTACCATGTTATTTCACAAAAAATAAAGAAATGTATACATTTAAATATACTGTCCAAGATGTGAAATCAATATAGCCTAGAAAAAATGTCCTCATAAAAATCACTTTCTCTTCATACAAAGCAAAGAGCAATATAAAATTGAGTTAAGCCGGGCATGGTGGCTCACGCCTGTAATCCCAGCACTCGGGAGGCAGAGACAGGCGGATTGCTGAGTTTGAGGCTTGCCTGGGCTACATAGTGAGCTCAGAGCTAGCCTGAACTACAAAGCGAAACCCTGTCTCAAAAAAAAAAAAAAAATTGAGTTAAGCATGATCTGAATTTCTGAATAAAACAAATCTATGTATACATGTAAATCAATGTAATACACACCTTCAGTATTATAAAAAATAGATTCAAATGTATCATTTACATTTTCAGAATAGAAAGTAAACTTAAATATTAATATTATTCACATAAACATTTTATTTGCATTAAATAACTGTGAGTTCATGACTTGGTAGTGACTTGGTTAAAAGAAATGTGGCATCAGCAACTCAAAGCAAAAAAGTAAATACTGAAATTTCCTCTATAAAAATAATAGTTATAAAAATCAAAAGAAATATAGTTGCTGCTACAGTTTGTAACAAATATTGGGATGGTATTTATATTGTGGACATAATTTACATTTTGAACATCAGCATTGAATTTTCATGGGAACCACGAAGGCAAACCCAGTCTATTTAGTCCTCATTAGGATGGAGAAATACAGGGAAAAACATTAGTGTTATGTGCTTTTTAGGCAACTAGGGAAATATCAGTTCACTGATCAGAACCTACAGCTAGAATACTTTTAATTGTTCAAACAAAGTGTATCCAAAATATATTAAATGTTCAGAAATATCACTTTCTTCACTAATTATTTTATTTCAACAGGACCCAGTATAATCAGTATTATAAGGAAACAAATGGATCAGCAAAATGCTGATAAAAGTGTACCTCATATACTTAAATAAATTAGGACATGAAATTACGTTAAATCAATCAAGGTTAGTACAAGCATATTAATGATCTCCAAATCTAATGAGAGGATAGACCTGCTCTTCCACTTGTAAAATTCAATCAGCACCTCTACCAGTACCTTCACATTAAGAGTGAGTGAATTTAATTTAATATTCACAGCTACTTTATAACACTTCCTATTACAAACACTCACAGGAGTATATAAAAATCTTGGTCTGAAAATGGTCAAATTTACCTGACATTAAAGTGAAAGCACTATTTTAACAAAGCAAAACTCTTCTGTGATGTGAAATACTGTACAGTATGTTTAGATTCAAAATAATGACTATTTCCAAATAAGAAATTTAAAAAAGGGAAAAGAAAAGAGAGGAGAAAGGAAAGAAACAGCAAGTAAGGAACTTATAATATAAAGTGATAGCAAGATGCACAATAAACTATTATTCTGAAGATATTTTCAATGGGAAAAAGGACAAAGAATTATAAAATATTCTTAATCACATAGCTATGCATTTATTTGGCACCTACTTGTATGTTTTGTCAGATAGTACAAAACATTTCCATATGTTTAATCTTTATGACTTATAATGTCCCCTCAGTTTTACAGATAAGCCAATTACTACTCATAGAGTACTCTGATCCATACTAAAAAGAACTAGTGAGAAACTAACACTAGTTTTGAGATCTAGTCCACTAGACTCCAAAGTGTACTTAACTTCCCATTTACAAAGAATCAAACTACTGCTTCCTATAAAGAACTATGTGTACTACTGCAGATACAAAGATTCACATCTTTCAATCTATCTGAAAAGGCATAACATGTAAAAAAAAAACTGGAAGATGTTATATTGACCATTCACTTGCAATTAGCCATTTCATTTCCTTAAATGATATCCTGTGTCTTCCTAAGTCCTTATAGCACATCACAGTGATGTTTGACAAAGCTGACAGGTTACTTGGTTAAAGTCAGAGTTTAGTAGTTACCACAGTTCCTTTTGTAGCAGGCTTATTATATGAAATTGTAGATTTCAGAGAACAGCAGGAGCAGAGTCAAGTTGACGCTTAACAAATATGGAGGGCTGCTGGGCACACCTGTAATCCCAGCACCCTAGGAGGCTGAGAAAGACAGCAAGATTAAGCCCAGCCAACTTGAGCAATTTAGCATTTTATGAAGACTCTATATCCAAAAACAAAATTAGCAGGGTGTGGTGGCTCACATATGTAATCCCAGCACTCAGGAAGCAGAGGCAGGAGGATTGCTCAGTTTGAGGCTTGCCTGGACTACACAGTGAGCTCAGGGCCAGCCTGAACTACAAAGCGAGACCCTGCCTCAAAAAAAAAAAAAATCCCTGTCCATTAATATATGTGTTTTTCAATTTTGTCAACATAGCCAGACTATGATGCTCTTATCATTTAATCTACACCAATGTAAGCATTGCTGTGAAGGTATTATTTAGATGTGATTAATATTAAAGTCATGAGACTGAAAAACATTGACAAGGACTGTGTATGTTTAAAGTTGCATATTGTAATAAGGTATACTATGTATATTGTATGATGAACTTCACCAGCAAATTCGTTAACATTCAGATTAATTTTCATAATTTTGCTGAGTCATACCTAATAACTGAAAGCTTTAAGAAATGAGAAACCACTGAGAAAAAATTAATTCTGCTTCCAAAATGCCTTGGACTAACTACTACACCATCAACTCTTTTCTGAGTACCCCACCTGCACTGGAAAGTTTGAACTTGCAAGGCCACACAACTGTATAAGCCTAACCAGTTCCTTAAGGTCTCTTTCTTTATCATCTCCATCTCCTTTTTATAATTTTGGAATAAATTGAGTTTATTGATTTATTTTAGGATTATGATATTCTTCATTGCAAATTTATAACCTGTACATGATATATCTTATTCTCATTTTCCCAATTCCCCTCCCTCCCTATAACCTCATACCCCCATATACATAAGCTTTGTTTCCATTTTATCCTTTCTACCATCAAATTTTTCTTTCCCTTTTTTGTTTTCCCCTGCCCTCTGTGTTCCATTTATTTCACTCCTGAGTATGGACAGAGATGTGTAAATTCCATCTCCATCTTCATCTTGTCTCCTACCGGTTTTGTTTCCCTAGCGAATCCTAACTAGTACAAGAGACATAGTTTCAAATCATATTTATGCATACAAAAATAAATCCCCTTAATGACACTTATCTGTGCTATTTCTATTTGTAGACACAAATAGTGAGTATGTAGAAAATGATTCATGACCAAAAACAAAGCAGTGAATGAATGAATAAGTGCATATATAAATCAAATTCAAGAATCAACTGTTACCTTTAGCTGGGCGAATGGAGAATGCAACCCCTTGTAATGAGTTTACTGGTTGCCATCCAAAGTGGGCAGACTTATTCTGATGATTATATAAACTTACTGTTCCCCAAAAACAGTTCCTTGGCAAGAAATTTTGTGGTCTCAACACTATCTCCTCCGAAGATAGCTCAAGTGTTATGGGTTTGATGTCTGCCGTCACTAAAATGTCTCCACCAGGTGCACCGTTCACTGTAAAGGAGAAAGTTCTGCAACACAGCAAAACAATGCAAATTTAACTAGTAATACCTCTCTGTAGTTATAGAATTCAATTACACAGAAAAACAAACATACTATAGTACACACATTTAATTCATAGTTCATAATAAAATGAAACAAGTATGCCAGAGAAATACATGACACTAAAATAGAAACCTATGTGTCTATAAACTGATGCACCCATAGTTTCTGTATTTTGGAATGAAATATATATGCATCACAACTATGTGGGTAAATACATACTCCATCATGGTTATAAAAAAAGCCAGAAAGTTATAAAATAAAATCTTACCTCCAAAATTTGCCAATGAATTTAGCTTCAAAATCTATTGGAATATCAGTGTTGCATGTAGGAGGAACCACATATGAAAATCTTTTATTTTTTTGAAGTTCTTCAAAACGGATATCTAACTTAATCAAAATATATATAGGTAGCATATTAATAATATGTAGTTGCTGAGTAATGCTCGAGTTCACACAAATATTTCCAAGGTTAAGGACAGAGGGTCCTGAAAAAAGAAAAGTAAGTTATTTAGATTAATGTTGGCAAACATGTTCATTTATTTTATATATTTTAAAAATTTATTTCATCAAATTGGATACAAATAATACCAAAAGTTATTCACTAAAATACTGAAAAGTATAGGCTACATTTTTTTATTTGGGACAGGGTCTCGCTTTGTAGTTCAGGCTGGCCCTCAGCTCACTATGTAGCCCAGGCAAGCCTCGAACTCAGCAATCCGCCTGTCTCTGCCTCCCGAGTGCTGGGATTACAGGCGTGAGCCACCATGCCCGGCTAGGCTACATTTTTGTATAATTGCCATAACTTGATGTTTGGAGAGTCTTGCCCAAAATTCAAAATGAATGTATTCTAATTATATGGAAAGATATATGAAAAAATAATAAGCATAATAAAACTCAGCACACTAATTAGTTACACTCCACCTATCACTGTACTCCCAATTAAATCACTGTATTAACTTATTTAGAATTTACAGAAATGAGTAATTTGCCCATCAATCATTGCCTAAAATTTATCTTTAAGTGTTGAAGAGACAGATTTCAACACAATCAGGTAGAGAAGGAGCTACATAGGAGAAGCTGAGCTGAGAGACACAGTAAAAGGTATTCTGAAGTGAAGGAAGGCAAATATACCCAAAAAATGGAAAATTATCCTGAAAGATGAATTCACTAGATTGAACCAAATACCCGAGTTGTTGAAAAAGACAAGCAGATGTTCTGCTGCTCCACAGCAACACACTTTACCTAGAAAGCACACCCCCTCGGGAGTGATTTGAGCAACCTAAGAAAAGACTGCATTGTAACAGCCAGTGAACAGACTCTGTACATCCTTTCCCTGATACTTGGAAGAGAAAACACAGAATGGGAATTAACTACAGCCTGGGCCCCAGGGAAGTCCCAGACTGCAACTAGAGAAAGGAGAGCCGGCAACACAATAGCCATCTGCCCCTTCTCATGTTCTCAAACACCAGAGAACACTGTGTCCCTGTGTCATCCTACACACAGCTCAGCATCCACAAGGGGACACAAAGAAAGGCTGAACACCATGAATTTTGACTGTGCCTGCTGGAAGGGAGCCACAAGTACATCCCAGGAGACACAAGCAACAGGGAAAAAGTCAATGGAGTCCGAGTAGAGTGGATGCTCCCCCATGATTTCTCTAATCACCACAAATAATCAGACACAGTCTGAAACCCTGCCCTCTGTCTGCCATCCGACGCAGGCACAGGAGGCACTCTGGCTGAGCCTGAGCACTGTGCCAAGTCCCATACATTAGAAAGCAGAGCTCTTGAGACAGAGACCAGGGACAGACAGAGATCTGAGAGTGAAGGAATAGAGGGTCACCTGGGGCAGAGGCCTCTGATGATACAGCAGGCAGAAGATCTCTCCTAATTACTTTCTCATCACTGAGATACAAGAGCTGACATGTACAACTTAAAGGAGGAAAGACTGACTTGGGCTTACAGTTTAGAGAGGTCTCTGTATATAATCAGCTAGCTCCAAGGCAGGGAAGGATGTATGGCAGGGGACAGTCATTTATAGCACAGCAGCAGGAAGCAGAGAAATGAGAGAGCAGCAGGGAATGGAGATAGCTCCAGATCCCTCTAGGCAATGCCCACAATGACATATCCCCCTCCAAACCCAAGATGCCCTATAATCCAGTCACGGTTCTCAAAAGCCTGACCTAAGAAGAGTGCATGAAGCTTTAGGAGCACATTTGATAGATGTAAACCATAACAAGATCCCTGGAGAGAGAACATGGACATGAACATAAAATCTGCCCTCCAGGGAGGGAAGCAGGAGTGGGAGGTCAGTGGTGAAAGATGACAGTGAACCATGGGTCAGGCAAACTACATCTCATCTTCCTAAAATAACTGAGGTGGTCAGGCAGAGGAACAGAGACAAAGGTCTGCAGTTGGCCATATCCAGAGCACAGCTTCCAGTCAGGAGGCAGGCCCCGCCAGGCTGGCAGTCCTCACCAATTAAATGCAGGCAGTTATGTAGTCTTCAGGGGAAAAATCAACTTGGCTTCCTGTAATTAAATAAGGACCTCTGGCCGGGCGTGGTGGCTCACGCCTGTCATCCCAGCACTCGGGAGGCAGAGACAGGAGGATTGCTGATTTCAAGGCTTGCCTGGACTACATAGTGAGCTCAGAGCCAGCCTGAACTACAAAGCGAGACCCTGTCTCAAAAAAAAAAAAAAAATAAGGACCTCTGTATGACAGGATCTGTGTGGACATTCTGCTATATGGTGCAGGGGACTATGGGGGGTTACTTCTTTTCTTGACTGTTTGTTTTAGGGTAGTAGTAGTAGTAGTAGTAGCAGTAGTAGTATTTTTTTCAATACCAGGGATTGAACTCGGGCCCTTGTGCATCCAAGTTTGGCACAGTACCACTTGAGCTAAATCTCCAGCCCTATATTTGGTTTTTTTTTTCTTCTGTTTTCTTTCTTTTCTTCATTTCCTGCTTCTTTATCAATATAGTATTTTATGTTCCCCTTTATTCTATTTCTTCTAATATTTTTACTATTCTTGCCTCTTTATTTTTGCCTTCTTTCTTTTCATGTTTCTGATTCTTGTGTCTAACCTCCCTTCCTCTTTGCAACAAATTTTCAGAAAGACCATATATCATGAGCAAGTAGGTCTCATTTCAGAGATACAAGGATGGGTCCATACACAAAAAACAATAAATTAGATAATCATATAAGTAAAAACAATGACATGATCACATCAATAGATGTAGAAAAAGTCTTTAACAAAATCCAACATCAATTCATTATAAAAACCTTGGAGAAAATAAGCACAGGAAGATCTAATCTCAATCTCATAAAAGCCATTTGTGATAAACTAATGGTCAATGTCATATTAAATGGGAAAAAAAAGAAAGGTTTTCCTTTAAAATCAAGCAAAAGACAATGATATCCACAATCACTCCTTCAAATCAGTGAAGTACTCAAAATATTAGACAAAGTAATCGGACAAATAAAAGAGATGTGTATAGGAAAACGAATTGAATTATCAAAATTTTCAGATGGTCGGATGTGGTGGCTCATGCCTGTAAGCCCAGCACTTGGGAGGCAGAGGCAGGAGGATTGCAAGTTTGAGGCTTGCCTGGGCTACATAGAGAGCTCAGGGCCAGCCTGAACTACAAAGTGAGACTCTGTCTCAAAAAAAAAAAAAATTCAGATGGCATGATCTTTTATATAGACCTAAATAATTTCACTGAAACACTCCTAGAAATAACTAAATTAAGTAATGTAGCAAGATACAAAAAAATGCACAAAACTCAAGTGTTTCAATGCATCAATATTGAAACCAACAATAAAGAAATTAGGAAAGCAGTATCACGAAAGAATTATAAAAAATTAAATATAGCCAGGCGTGGTGGCTCACGCCTGTAATCCCAGCACTCAGGAGGCAGAGACAGGAGGATTGCTGAATTCGAGGCTTACCTGGACTACATAGTGAGCTCAGAGCCAGCCTGAACTACAAAGCGAGACCCTGTCTCAAAAAAAAAAAAAAATAGCTGGGCATGGTGGCTCACGCCTGTAATCCCAGCACTCGGGAGGCAGAGACAGAAGGATTGCTGAGTTCGAGGCTTGCCTGGGCTACATAGTGAGCTCAGGGCCAGCCTGAACTGCAAAGCGAGACCCTGTCTCAAAAAAAAAAATTACATAGGAATTAACTTAAGGTAGTGAAACTGCTCTACAATGAAAACTGTAGTACTATGAAGGAGATCAAAGGGAAGCCATCAACTGTTCTAATATGGTCAGACCAAACATCTTTTTTTGTTTTGTTGTGGTTTGTTTGTTAATTGGAGACAGGGTCTTACTTTGTAGTTCGGATTGTCCCTAAACTCACTATATAGCCCAGGCTCGCCTCAAACTCTTAGCAATCCTCCCACCTCAGCCTCCAAAGTGCTAGGATTGCAGGCAGACACAACACCTTGCTTAACATTGTTAAAATGACTATATTTCTAAAATTGATATATAGGCTTTATGCAATCACAATCAAAATATCACCAACATTCCTCCAAAACTAGAAAGAAAAAAATCAAAACCCTAAAATTTGAAAGGAACCAGAAGAGATACAGAATAACAGAAATAATCATGGGTACCAAGGTCAAAGCAGTAAGCCTAGCAATCCAGGACCTCAAGTTGTATTTCAATGGTCTAATGATAAAAATTGTGTGATAGTGGAACAAAAAAAAAGGCACAGAGTTCACAGGAACAGAAAAGATGATGTGGATACAACCACAGGAGTATTCAGCCAGCTGACATTTGACAAAGGGGCCACCAGCATACTCTGAAGGAAAGGCAGTCTCTGTAGCAAAGAGTGCTGGGAAAACTGCTTGTATACATGTAGCAGATTAAAGCTAGATCCATACCTCACATGACATACAAAACTAAAATCAGAATGGATCAAACATTCTATCAGTGATGGCAAACACTGGAGCCTAAAACCTACTAATTTATTGCAAAGTTCCAACACTGCAATTATACTGGGGTTTCAGTTCAGTAGAAACAATTCATACATTAGCATCTTTTGTCTTAAAAGAAAAACAAATAGCATGTGCCATGTTTGCCACCACTAAATCTGTATATTAAAACAGAAACACTTAATGTGCTAGAAGATAAAAGAGGTAAACGTCTTGAAATCAGGTGTACAGAAAGACTTTCTGAACAGAATACCAATTACGCAAGAAATAAAATCAAACAGATGAGATTAAATTGAAAAGCTTTTGTGCAACAAAGGAAACAACCAATAGAGTGAAAAAACAACTTAGAAAATGGTGAAACGCCTTTGCCAGCTGAACCTCAGACAGAGCACAAATATACAGATTGTATAAAGAACTCAAAATAATCAGACTTCCGCCCAAAAAAAGGCCCAATTCAAAAATGGGCACCTGAAATGAACAGACACTTCTCAGAGGAAGAAGTAAAAGCAGCCAAGAGGCATATGAAGAAATGTTCAATATCACTAGTCATTCGCGAGACGCAGATGAAAACAACACTGAGATTTCATCTCAGTCCACAAATAATGGCTGCTGTTGAGAAATTACCCAGCGAGAAATGCTGGTGAGGCTGCAGGGGGAAAGGAACCCTTCTCCACTGTTGGTGGGATTGTAGACTTGTACAAGCATTGTGGAGATCAGTGTGGAGATTCCTTAGAAAACTAGGATTAGAGGTCCCATTTGACCCTGCTATTCCCCTGCCAGGAATATACCCAAAAGAATTCAAAGAATCATATCGTAAAGACATACGTACACCCATGTTCAGAGCAGCTCAGTTTGTCATAGCCTAATCTTGGAAACAACCCAGATGCCCATCAACTGAAGACCAGATAAAGCTGTGGGTTTTTTTTATAAAATGGAGTATTACTCTGCCATAAAGAAATGACAAGTTTCAGTCATTTATGTGCAAATGGACACACCTTGAGGACACACTATTAAGTGAAATAAATAGATCACAGATATATAAATACCATATCTTGTCTCTGGGATGAGAACCTGAGGATGTAAATGAGTTCCAGAATGTAGATAGATTTTGTGAAATAGGAAATATTCAAAAGGAATGTGATAGGGGAAAGTAATGAAGGGAAAGAATAAATATGATTTCAAAAGAAAAAGAAAGCACATAAATATAGGGGGTGGGGGTTGTGGGTAGGTAGGGATATGTGTAAAAATGAGAATTAACTCATGTCATATGCTGATTAAAATCCCCCAATGTTAAGTGTGATTGTGAGCTGTATATAAAATGTACCAATAAAGAATTCAATTAAAAAATGGGGCAACTGAAATAAAGATTCTTCTCAGAAGAAATATAAATGGTAATAAATACATAGAAATGTTGACTCTTTCTGGCCATTAGAGAAATGCCAATTAAAATAATCCTGAAATTCTATCTTGTTACAGAAAGAATGACAATCATCAAGAAGTCAAATAATAACAAATGCTGGTGATACTGCAGTGAAAAAAGAACCCTTCTACATCATTAGTGGGAATGTGATCTGGTACAACCAACCAAAATGGCAATCAGTATGGAGAGTCCTCAGAAACCTTAAAATACAAATCCGATTCAACTCACCTCTTTCCAAAAGAGTCAAAGACCTCATAATACAGTTACATATGCATACCTGTGTTTACAGCAGCACAGTCCATAATGCCTAAGTTTGGAAGTGGCCAGTCTCTTTGCACATCATCAGATGAATGGATAAAGAAAATCTGACATTTAAACATAGTAGAGTGCTACTCTGACATAAAAACAACTGATTTGAGTCATATGTAGGAACATGGGTGCACTTTGATATCACAATGTTAAGTGAAATGAAACACATATAACTTAAAAACTACATGATTTTTCTTGGATGAGAAACCCAAATTATAAATAAAAATGAAAGATGTTTAACAGGTAATAGGAAGAGAGATCTTTTCCAAATGGGAAGGAGAGCAGAGAGAAAGGACTAGGGGATTAAGAGCTTGGAAAAGTGTTGTAAAATTAGAATGGGTCAGGCATATGTACCAACTTCCCACAAAAATATAATCATTATATAACATAAATATGTATTAATATAAATAAGACATGTTTATTGCTCATTACAGTGTAATATAAAATAGACACTTAAGATTGCAATGACAGCAACAAGAAAATACAGCCAATGTAAGGCAAAAACATTGTATTAAAGTATTCAAATTAAAAATTATAAAATGGATTAAAAAGAGATTTCTCCAAAGAAGATACACGACTTACACATTTTTTTAATGAATCACCTTAATCATTAAAGAAATGCAAATCAAATACACAATGAGATAGTATTTCACATCCACTAAAATGGCTATACTCGTACAGACAAAAAAATAACAACTGCTGGTGACAGTATGGAGGAAGTGTAACTTTCACACACTGCAACTGAGATTGTAATTTCATGCAGTCACTTTGGAAGATTGTAAAAATTTCTTAACAAGTTAGATATAAATTTGATATACAACCTAGCAGTTCTACTCCTGTAAATCTAACCAAAAGAAATGAAAATACATGTTCACTCGAATAGCCTTACATGCATATTATAGTATCATTCTCCAAACTAGAAATAGCTCAATGTCCAACAATTGTTGAATAGACAAAGCAAATGTAGTAACCTCACTAAATTGGATGCTACGTAGATATAAAATGGAACAACATATTGATAAGTACTATCACATAAGAGAGCTGAAAAACAGTATGCTAAGTAAATAAAGCAATACATTAGAGAAATTGCATATTGCATGGCTCCATATATATGAAATGTTCAGGACATACAATCTATACAGACAGTTTATTAACAGTTACCAAGACTGTAGGATAGGAACAGAGTAAGGGAATACAGGCACAAGGGTGAAGGCAGCCTTCTAAATTGTGATGGTGTTGCCTGACTATAAATTTACTAAAATGTATTTATTTTCACATGTTAAAATGATGAATTATACAAAATATAAATTACATTTTAATAAATATTTATTTAAAAATAAAGATTACAGAACACTTTTGTATATTCTTACCAACAACTACTTGATAGACTTGCTTTGGCGTCAGAGGTATGCTGCAATCATGTTTTTCTTGGTGGCTGGATGGTTTTGCTTTAAGTCTTGTGCAAAGCTAAGAAAAATCATATTTCCAAAATTCATCATTCAGTATTAGCAAAAAGTGACTAAAGAATGCTTATGATAAAACAGTGCACAAAATACTGTATATACCTGTGTTTCCAAGGCTTCTCTCTCCTTGGATTCTACTTCTCTGGTACATAACATTCGATCACTGCTTTTTAAAATCTCTGCTGCACAGCACTCCTCTTGTATTTCCTCTTGAGAGAGTTCGGGTGACTTTAAACCTAATGCTGGTGGCATGCCTATGTCTATAGGATTTTCTGAATATGTGCATTTCTTACTGAAATAATAAAGAGTTGAGGTGAAGTCTTTTAGAAAATAAAACTATGAATCCAGTTATTCCCCAGCGTATGCTATGGCTGCAACATCCTTATCTACTGAAGCACACTGGTACACTAATCTGCAGAAATCTTCTTTTGCTAAGAAGACTCCCTTCTCAGGCACTTCATAGATGATGTTATGTACCCCTCGACTGCCACATTCAGAGAGAGTCCACAGTACATGACTGGCACAGAACGCAAGACACAAGGCCCTTGGGCTCAAGACAGACACGACAATGTGGTACAATTTATGCTCAAGAAACTCGAGGCATCAGGATGTATGTACACCTTATTTGCAACATATTCTTCCTCAGATCTTTTTTCTGCTCTATTCTGCTTCTTGCATTGCATACAAGTTTTGAAGCATACTCTGCACAAATCACAGACACTGAAATCCCTTTGTCAAAATCTCCTGGGCAAACATATAGATGACATTTCAAAATAAAACAGTAACAAAGAAAATTATTATAATTAAAGTAGCTTAATATTGTACTTCTACTCTATAATAAAATGTTATTTAAAACATTAAAAATGAAAAGGAAAGACTAAGAAATGATGAAAAATCTCATATTTGCATGGAAAGGCCTGAAATCTGACAACAGTCACCCTATAAAAAAAATCAATACCGGGCCGGAGATTTAGCTCAGTGGTTTCAGCGCCTGCTTCACAAGCGCAAGGTCCTGAGTTTGATCCCGGAGACCACATAGAATGCTGGGCGTGTCACTCACGCCCACCAGCCATCAATACCACATACTACAGTGACGGGTGTGGTGGCTCACACCTGTAATCCTAGCACTTGGGAGGCAGAGACAGGAGGATTGCTGAGTTCCAGGCTTGCCTGGGCGACATAGTAAGCTCAGGGCCAGCCTAAACTACAAAGCAAGACCCTGTCTCAAGAAAAACAAAAAGGTACACATTTATGAAAATTGTTTAGCCATGCAAAGAATAAAATACTACCACTTGCAGCAAAATAGATGAAACTGGAGTATATAATATTAAATTAAATAACTCACACACAGAGGCAAATAACAACATATTCTCTCATCTGTGGATGCTAGAAAAATCCACCTGAATACAGAATGGTGATTACTAGAGTCTAAGAAGGGCGAGGCTAAAGAAGAATATAGGAAGGAGGGGTACTGCATACCAAAGAACAGTTATAAAGTAATAATAAACAGTGGGCTGATTATAGTTTATAATAATCTATACATTTTATGACAAAATAGAAGTTTAAAATCTCCAAACACAAATAATGAGATGTATATGTCAAATACCCTTATTTAATTACATAACAACATACCTGCATTGAAATATCCCACTGTACTCAATAAATATGTATAACAAGTTAAACAAGAAATTATAATATTGTTTAAGGAAACAAAAATGCTAGCTATTCTGATTGTATCATTTTATATGTGTGTGTTTATAACACACAAACTTGTATAATCAAAAAGTAATAAATTTAAAAAAGAAAAAATATTCTGATTCTACAGGCACTATGATTAAGGAATTGATCTTTACCTTGCAGCTTCTTTATCCTGGTGCATACATCTTAAATCTTTAATATAATTTGAACAGTAATTTTTATGTACTAGCTTTTCTAGTTTTTCAAAATCTGTATATTCATAGTCAGGATCTATATAGAAATGCCTTGGCATCTTTGTGAAAACCGTCCTACTGAGTAAGTCATGTTAAAATCTAGGCATACATATTCACTCAATCATTATTTATAGAGTACCCACTAGCCAGTATTTATCTCAGTTGTTGGGCACAGGATGTTGACCAGAACACACTCTAATATTTTCCCTCACAGCTTATTCTGTAACAAAACATTATTACATACAGACTCAGAGTGAGACTTAATTACTTCCTTAATCTAACTGGAGAAAAGTCTTTTTTTCTAGAGGTCATCCTAAAGCCATCCTTGAGCAAGCTACTTGAACAGTTCTACATTAGAGATCAGAGTTAAGAAACAAGAACAGACTCTGTTCAATGTTTCTTCAAGTTATTGCTTTTAGATCATAATGATTAGAATTAGAAAAAGAGAATGATGAATCATTTTAAAACACACTACTTTCTTTCCTTAAACCAGAGTTTATGAAGTAAATGTCAACAATAAATTATAGAAAGGAAACAATCCATGCAAGACCTGCAAATTACATTCCATATTAACTGCCTTTGTGTTCTTCCTTTTTATTAAGCATATATTTTGAGTAAAAACAAAAAGTGCAATTGTTCCCACCTTTTGTCCTTTGTTTACTTCAATCTTCAGCAAATTTTATCAGTTTCTAAGTGTCATCCTCAAAAGAATCCAATTGTACTTTATAAATACTTTTGTGCATTACATTAATCAAAATGTTTTAAATGTTCTAAGAGCTAGAAATGTTAATTACTCTAGCATGATTATTACATAGTATATGTGTATCAATTTTTCAAAGTATAATTCATAAGTTCATATAGTCAATTTGAAAACTGTAAAGAAATAATTCTTGCATATGAGTCTTATATTTTGTTGCATTTTGCTTGAGGAATATGTACTCTACCACTCTGCATGTTTGTGCAGGTATACATTGAAGTTCAATGAAAGTACGACCCATAGTAAGTATTAGTCATACTCATACTTTATTTCTCACAGTTAAATGAAAATTGATTACAAATGAATCAACTTTCTCCTCATTTTCCACAATTCTGCAATGTTTACATGAAGGCAACTTGAACTAAGTAAAAGGTTGTAACAGAGAAAGAGAAGAAGAGGGAAAAATGTTTAGTTATTCAAGGAGCGACTCTAGTATTTAAATCTCCATTCAAGCGCTAAGAGACTTTATCATTCTACAAGTCCCAGAAATAATTACTATACCTAATGTCTCAACATGTGAAAGAGGGAGAAAAGGAGAGACACAGAAAACAACAGTAGATTAAATACCTAAGTGAAAGGAGCAACTGAGGTAACTAAATCCTAAATCTTTATCAGTTCCACATAGAATAAACAATTGGAAATATACTCAGAGCTTGAAATCAATGACTTTTTAAAAAATACAATGGCACTGAAACAAAATGTACATGTGAATAAAACATGTTCCTGATTTATTTGCTCAAACATTTATGAATTGCTAACTACATATGCCTGATGATGTTCTAAACGCAGGGCATAATGCAGGAAGGCAAACCCGACAAAAATCCTTACATTTTTCTTCTCAAAATTTAAAGTTAGAAATTAAACAGTATTTACAATTACCAACATGCAAATATAGTACAATAAAATATCTTTCATTGGGCCGGAGGGTTGGCTCAGTGGTTCCGGCGCCTGCCTCGCAAGCGCAAAGACCTGGGTTTGATCCCGGGTAACCACATATAATGCTGGGCGTGGAAACACACCCACCAACAATCAACACCGCATACCACAATGCCGGACTAGTGGCTCACGCCTGTAATCCCAGCACTCGGGAGGCAGAGGCAGCAGGATTGCTGAGTTCGCGGTGGCTTGCCTGGGCACCATAGTGAGCTCAGGGCCAGCCTGAATTACAAAGCAAGACCCTGTCTCCAAATTAAAAAAAATATATATCTTTCATTACTTAAAGTTACTAATTACTTGCTAGAAAATAAAACAACTAAATTTTTTCTAGTAATGTGAGAAACAGTTCTCTAATAAAAGTAAATAGGACCATACAATATATAGGAACTGCTAAGCTTTGTTTTTGGCAATTCTGGCAATTCTGAACCACTGGGAGGGATGGAAATAAAAGAAGCAGCAGGTTATATCATGTACATGGAGAAATGATAAATATGATTATGTATGTCTAAAATGTATCAATAAATGTTTAGCAAAAATATCAATATGGGCTCAGAAATTAATAATATTAAACTAAGACAATATATCTCTCCATGTACATATTTATATAACCCTAAGAACAAGTTGAAAAGTATACATAAATATTTTTGAAGAATCCATTCTATGGATACAATGATGGAAATCTAACTTTTTTCTAATACATAATTATTTTAAATGGAGCCTGAGCTATTTTTATGTTTCTGTATTTTATTGCACTTATCAAATTTTTTTAAAAGGCAGATGTGGGATAGAATTTGTAAAATAAAAGTACCAAGATAATTTATAGAAAAACCTAAAATTTTCCCAAAGTAGATAAATTTAAAAATTAAATACTATTATAAAATAACGGTAAACTTAAGCAAGCCTATTAATTTCTTTAAGGTAAATAGAGAACTGGAGAAAGCCCAGAGCTATATCAAATTTACATAGTCAATGAACATCATTCAAACAGGCAGAAAAACTCACTTGAGACTCAAATGCGTAAAAACCATGTCTGGGAGCACAGCCTAGGAAAAGATGCCATTATACCTTAATAATTTTTAACTAATCATTGGTAAAATAATAACTTCCTTGAGGCTTGGATAAATTTAAATTGAGTTTTATAAACTGTTATTATCCTAACCAGTGAAATTTTATTTCAGTTTGGCCAAGGTAAATTGACATGTGTCTCTGAGAGGGAAAACAAAGATACTGACAATGATAATAATTAGCTATTCACAATTGTAACTATTCTTTACATAAGTAAACTGAAGGTATCAACCATACTTAATAAGCACAACTATTCTGAGGACTTTTACATTCCAAAGGTGATGATCTGTCTTTCTTCTATACTTGTCATGGGTACCTTCTAAGAATTATTTTGTATACCCTTCACTTTGCAACAAATATACAGAAGAGATAAGAAATTAAATTTAAAAAATACCCTGGCACTAAACAACTATCTTCTTCTATATATGTAACAAAATGAGAAGATAAAATATTTGTCATCATTAATTTTTGACATTCAGAACTAACCAGACCTCTGTACATCATGTTGAATATGTCTTTAAAATGTTAGTATCATGTTACCTGAACCGTTTTTGATGCTCTGCTGGCCTGAGACTTGTATTCTTCATTGACTGTTCCTTTGAATGATGATCATGAACACGAGTCTTTTTTGACTGAAGCATGGCTACAGGTGTATAGTTCTTATGTTTTATCCAATGTTCATCCAAATAGTTTTCCACGGCATCACCGATTGATATATCTTTTGTAGAATTGAATAGTAAAATTATATATGGTACTTTGAATTTCAGCTTTCAAAAAGACAGGCATTAATCAATACACAAGAAAATTGGTTTTAACTTAAATGTTAAGCCAAAAACAAACATATTTAGAAAATACAAATTAATGTGTTTGCAATTAACACCAAAATGAATAAAATGAATATATATAAAGCATGAAAATTGCAAAGATTTAGGATGACCCACATAAAACTGAGTGGTTGAAAATTTTGTATAGCAGTTTAACATGGTTCAATACATAGAATATGTACAGTTAGGAAAAATAGAAACAAGAAAATCTATAAAATAGTCAAAACTAATTTACAGTATAGCCTCAAGGAAAACAGTAGAAATAATCAAATATAAAAGCAATAAAATATTTGAGGAACTGTATAGGTTACTAAACACATCAAAAGTGTGACACTCCAGACCGGAGATTTAGCTCAGTGGTTCTGGCGCCTGCCTCGAAAGCGCAAGGTCCTGAGTTCGATCCCGGTAACCACATACAATACTGGGCGTGGTGACTCATGCCCACCACCAATCAATACCACATACCACAGTGCCAGGCCTGGTGGCTCATGCCTGTCATCCCAGCACTCGGGAGGCAGACAGGAGGATTGCTGAGTTCGAGGCTTGCCTGGGCTACATAGTGAGCTCAGGGCCAGCCTGAACTACAGAGCGAGACCCTGTCTCAAAAAAAAAAAAAAAAAAGTGTGATGCTCTGAACTGTAATATATCTATTGGGAATATGTAGAAACACAAATCACAAATTATTGGGCCCCAATATTACCTACTGAATGATTAAAGCTTAACAATCAATAAAAACACACATTTGGAAATGCCATTAGATGATTTTGACTCATGCTGAAACAATAACTGAATTACACCATAAGGTCAAAATTATATTAACATACCAGGATTAATTTTCATTGCACTATCACTAATGTGAGGTGTACAGATGCCGCTGAAACTTAAATTTACTTGATAAAATGGTTTCATTGATGTAGAGTTCAAATTTTCATCTGCTACTGGGCCAATAATCTCCATCACCTGTTTCACTTTAAAGGTTCCAATTTGGTGTGGTACAAATGAGCATATCAGGGTCTATGAAAAGAAAAGGAAAAAATAATATTGTACTGTTAGAAAACAATAAAAGCAAATGCAAAAAATGCTTATTTCAATGTCAAGGAATACCAGTTCAACATGGTGACATGAATATAACTTATGAACATTCAGCACTGACAATCATTTCAGACATGTATTACTGGAAATTTGTTTAACAAAAATTAAGAATATAGTACAAAAAGACTTCAAAAATGATAGATTGGGCCGGAGATTTAGCTCAGTGCTTCCCGCACCTGCCTCGCAAGCGCAAGGTCCTGAGTTCGATCCCAGTAACCACATACAATGCTGGGCATGGAGACTCACGCCCACCAACAGTCAATACCACATACCACAGTGCCGGGCGTTGTGGCTCACACCTGTAATCCCAGCACTCGGGAGGCAGAGGCAGGAGGATTGCTGAGTTCAAGGTTTGCCTGAGCTACATAGTGAGCTCAGGGCCAACCTGAACTACAAAGCGAGACCCTGTCTCAAAAAAAAAAAAAAGATAGATTATGGATCTCCAAAAAAATCTACTTATCCACAAATGACAAAAAACACTGCAAAAAATTAAACTTTACCATGTATTTCAAAATTAGTGAAAAATTTATCAAAATCCAAGAACAAATTTAAAGGATACTGAATCACTGAAACAGAAGGCACTGTGACATTTTTTACTCACTGAAAACTCATTCTCCTTAATTATTATAATCTATTTCTATAAAAAATAGAAAAACAATAAAAGCATTGTAACTATGGAAGTTATTAAAAATCATTACCTTGGCAACCAATAGAGGAAGAAAAATCATTTGGAGATTTCTAAAATCCCCATCACCATATCTGTTAGCTAGCTAAAAAGTATATCATAAGGACTTTTTATAATTGTTTTATGGGATTTGGAGCTCATTCTGTATGAATCATAGAATATCACAGAAACATGAAGCAGCATTATCATTTAAAGTTAAAAAGAAGCTAATAGAAAATGAATGATTAAATAAATAGAAAACACTTGAGAATAAGTATATGGTATTTCAAAAAATCTGATATATTCCTAAGAACCTAGTTTGCTACACACTTCTGAAAGATTGTGGACATGTCCAGGAACTGCTTAAGAAAATTATCTCTCACTTTCTCTCACTGACTGAGGTTCTTTACAAGGAACTGAAAGCTATGAAGAATTGTGTACTACCTGCCAAAATACTGAAGACTTCCCTCAATAGACACAGAGACCCTTGAAATAGGCATTAATATTACTGGCACAAAGAATTTAAGGGAGCCTCTGTTCAATCATTATTTGGACACTTAATGGGCTGAATAGAGACTTTATTGGCTAAACACAATAAAGAACATAACTAACACAGAATTAGCCTCAAATATCATTAAATAACCAAACAGCCTCCACAAAAAGCAACAATAAGCCTTGGGATGGTATGATTTTCAGACTTTAAAAATTATATAATTTAAAACTCCCAGTTTTCAACAGAAAATAATGATGCAACTAAATAAATAGCAAAGTATGGCCAATCCACAGATGGAGAGATGTAGGGTAGGCAGGCGAATAGAAAAAAAAAAAAAAGAGAAGTAAGTCATGTCATAAACAGGACAAATTCTCGATGATGAGTGTGATCATGATGTGTATATAAAATATATCAATAAAATCAATTAAAAATAATGTACAGTACTAGATATCGCCCCTGAGGAAATTCAAATGTTGAACATATTAGAAAAGGTGATATGACAACTATTATAAATATAAACATAGAACTAAAGGAAAACAAGTCTAAAGAATTAAAGGATGTATGAGAACAATGTGTCATAAACAATGTTGATAAAATATAGAAATTAATAAAAAGAAAAATTTTTAGGGATGGGGATTTAGCTCAAGTGGTACCGCACCAACCTTGGACACACAAGAGCCCAAGTTTGATCCCTGGTACTGCCAAAAAAAAGAAAAATTTTGCAATTTTGTAAATTAAATTTAATAGTTCACTAAAAAGATTCAATAGCAGATGTGAACTAACATGAAATAATTGCTGAACTGGAAGACTAGATATCTGTGATTACCCAGATTGAGAAAGAAAAATAAAAATGAACAGAAGACAAACTCAGAGCTTTTAAGGAAATTAAGAATAATGAATGAAATAAATCTCCAAAGAAAAAGGAATAGGAAGAATGCACAAAGAAATTAGGGCTAATAAGTTCAGAAACTTGATGAAAAACATTCATCTGTAAGCCTAAGGAGCTCAACATTCAACTGCTTTAAAGAAAACAGATGGCACCCAGACATATCAGAGTCAAACAACCAAAAACCAATGATAAGAATCTTGAAAACATCAACATAAATGCAAATAATCACTTACTAAAGATCCTGAAATGATGAGTACATACCTTCTCATCATTGTAGTCTAGAAAGCAAATGAGAAAGACATATTCACATGCTATACTGAATGATTAAAAATTGTGAACCAAAAATTCTACATTGCAAAATTCTGTCAACACTGAAATATCAACTGTTTCTTAATAAATGTAATGAATCACTAGTAATATATTAAAACAATACTAACAGTAGTCTGTTAGTATATGATAAAAGGAAAACTGACACTTAGACAAAAAAATAAATACTACAGGTAAGTGGAATTATCTACATAGGTAACTGAAAAGACAGTATAACTGTGTATTTTAATACCTTCTTGTTTATCTGTTTTAAAAAGTAGTTCAAATGCCGAACGTGGTGGCTCACGCCTGTAATCCCAGCACTCAGGAGGCAGAGACAGGAGGATTGCTGAGTTTGCAGTGGCTTGCCTGGGCACCATAGTGAGCTCAGGGCCAGCCTGAACTACAAAGTGAGATCCTGTCTCCAAAAAGCAAAAAAAAAAAAGTAGTTCGGTTGTAGGTGTCAGGCAATTAAAAGGTGACTAGCACATGATATTACCTTGGCAAACTCCTACAAAGTACAAACAACTAAAATAGACCCAGAAAGAAAGGAAAAAAGTGCTGTAAGGAAAGTAAGGAGATTAATTAATACAAAAAACTGAAAAAGAAAACGTCACAACCAAAGGAAGTAACTGGTGAATTCTAACAATCTAAAAAACAAACAAACAAACCAGTAACAATTTTTCACAAACAATTAAAGAACTTTAAGGAGATGAGAGGAAATGTTCCAATTTATTCTGTGACAATTTTACCCTGAAGTCAGAAACAAAAGCATTACAAGAGAAAAAACTTAACACTATGGAAATCAGTATGACGATTCTTCAAAAACCAAAACCTGGAAATTTCATTCAAATCATCTCTTTCCTTACTAAGTATCTTCCCAAATGAGCTTTAGACAAAAGGTAAATAAATAAGTATAGCTGGAGGCATCAGTTCAGATTTGATCTACAGACCATGTGCATCCTTCCAATGCCTGGTTTGGAACATATTGGAAAGAGTTGTTTGAGAAGCAATTATAAGTAAAATAACACTTGATATGTAGAAGTTGGTGTTGTGCCCACAAGAATGTCTTGGTGTTTTATTTTACTGCTTTGCAAAAAAGTACAAGATGCAGGCAAGTAAATATCACCAGTTGCAGGTTTCAAATTTCTACTCAACATTCAGGGTCATGTTCACATATTCTCCTATTAAGACCTTTCCACCTAGCTATAAATAAGCACATACTGTTGTCTCTCTGGATTTCTATATCACAGAGATACAGTTCTCCTTCATCATGTTCTATATTCTTTGTACTGCTTTGCATGTCTTGAAATTCTGCATGACATTAAAAATAATTTAGAAGCAATAACTATGTTTTGTATTTCTTTAATTTCTCTAGAATTTAAAGTATTTATAATGCATCCTAGGCTATGTAAGAGGTACATTTTATAAGCATTAGTAGAACAAATGCGGTTGTTTTTTTTTTTTTTTTTTTTTTGGCTGTTTGAGACAGGGTCTCGCTTTGTAGTTCAGGCTGGCCCTGAGCTCACTATGGTGCCCAGGCAAGCCGCCGCAAACTCAGCAATCCTCCTGTCTCTGCCTCCTGAGTGCTGGGAGAACAAATGCAGTTTTAATCATCTGCACAGCAATTTAGCAGACCTTAAAATGTCTGAAGTAACATGGAAAAAAAGCAAACTTATCTTACCTGAGTGCATCCTTCATTGATCTTTCCCTTCTTAGGATCAATTTTATAATGTGCAGTTTTGGGAAAATTGTATGTCACAGAAAGGCAGTGTGAGTTATTTTGTATAATGCATACAGCATCTGAATATCTTCCCACGGGACATGATGGGAATTTAAATTTTTTTCCTGGATTGAAGTGTAACAAAACAGGAAGTCCTGAGCCTGTCACGGCTAATTCCACATGATGAAATTGATCACCTGGAAAAACAATAATAGCTATTGAATATAAAAGATGTTTGAGGAATCCATGATCACTTGAATATGTCAGCATTTCTGTTCAAACTAATAATTATATAATTTTTATTAAAATCTGCATAAATATGAATGTTCAAAATTCTGAACAATTTTAATTACTTTATTAATTTTTCACTTACGTCTAACAGGTCTACAGTTATATTTCACATATCCGTCATTACTTCCCACCATGTCAAATCTCACAAAAACAGAATAATCTTGTCTATGTGAAGGGTCAATATCCATCTTACTTTCAACCATAAGTCTGTAAAAAAATTACAGTCAGTTTTACTTTTAATAGCAGTATATGATTGTTACACATAATAATTACATTCAACTTGGGAAATTGCAACATATACATATAGCATTTTAATCATTTTTATTTACACTTTTTTCTTTTATATTGTGAAACAGGTACATATTATATATACATTAGGATCACATTCAACGTTGAGAATTTGTAGCAGTATATGACACAACTTAATTCTCATTTTCCTGTTCCCCTATCCCCCTACAACTCCCCACCCCCCATATATATGAGTTTGTTTCCCCTTTTTTTAGCATCACATTCTTTTTTATCATTACTTACCCCTACCCCACATTTTCCTTAGGATATTTTCTATTTTACAGTGTCTATCATACATTCTAGGACTTTACATTTTCAGTTTCTCATGCCAGAAAAAAGATACAGTATTTATGCATCTGTGACCTATTTATTTCACTTATGAATATATGCTCAAGGTAGCAAAAATATACTATCTCTTTGCAAAATAAAATATCAATTCAATCCTTAAGTCTTTTCAAGCAAATCAAAGTTAAGAAAAAAATGCAAACCTTATACATTTTCCTAAATTACTGAATTTCTACAGAAACTTGATGGAAGACCAGAGAAAATAAAGATATAAAAAAAATATTTTTTCATGTAAACCTTTCCACAACAAGAGCAACTTGAAAAAATAAAGTTGTCAAGATCTGGCTGATATGTCACCTTTTTTGTTAAAGATATTCTGTCCAGGCAAAATTCATTGCATGCTAAGGCATTTGACCATTTCTCGACAAAGTATTCACCGCTCATTTTAGCTCTGGGAGTACTTGAATGTGTCCATGAATGTTTATCTCCCCCAATAGAGTAAATGCATTTTTCCAGTCAAGTTTTTGTCAGTAGACAGCAAATAATTTGGAGAACAAGATTTGTTTAAGGGTTAAAACCTTGCTGAATTCTACAAGACTTTCAGAGAAGAGCTACAGCCACTACTAATCAAACTCTTTAATGAAATCAAAAGGGAAGCAATACCCCCAAATTCATTCCTGTAAGCAACCATTATCTTGATTACAAAAGCAGAGAACCCAACCAAAAAAGAGAACTACAGGCCAATATCCCTAGCGAACAGTGATATAAAAATCCTCAGTAAGATACTGGAGAAGAGAATACAGAGGATCAAAAAGACCTAATACTCTGACCAAGTTGCATTTATTGTATGGATGCAAGGATGGTTCAGCACATGTAAATCAATAAATGCAATACACTACATTAACAGACTCAAGGACAAAAACCAAATGGTCATCTCAATAGACACACAAAAAAAGCATTCAACAAAATCCAATACCCATTCATGATTAAAATCCTACAGAAAATTGGAATAGTTGATCTTTATCTCAACCTAATAAAAGCTATTTATGAAAAACCAACAGCTAGCATCATACTAAATGATGAAAAACTGAAACCTTTCATGCTAAGATCAGAAGCAAGACAATGATGTCCACTATCACCACTCCTGTTCAATATAGTGGGGGAAACATTAGCCACAGCTATTAGACAACAAAATGAAATAAAAGGAATAAAGATAGGAAAGGAAAAAGTTTAGCTGTCACTATTTGCTAATAAAATGATACTCTATATAGATATCCAAAAAACTCAGCCAAAAAGCTGCCTGACGTAATCATCAGGTGCAGTATAGAAGCTGGGTGCAAGGTCAACACCCAAAACTCAGTAGCCTTTGTATACACAAACAATGGACTCATTGAAAGAGAAATCAGGGCATCAATTTCTTTGACAATAGCATCCAAAAAATGAAATATCTAGGAATCAATCTAACAAAGGAGGGGAAATATCTCTACTCTGAAAACTACAGCATTCTGAAAGGTAAATCAAAGAGGACATCAAAAAATGTAAAGACATTCTTTGTTCCTGGCTAAGAAGAAAAGATACTGTCAAAATGGTCATACTGCCAAGACCACTACATAGATTCATCACAATCCCGATTGAAATCTCAAATGCATATTTCACAGAGCTAGAGAAAAAAATCCAAAAATTCATCTGGAACCAGAAGAGACCTACAATAGCAAAAGGAATATTACACAACAAGATCATGGCAGGGAGTATCACAATCTCCAAATTGAAACTATATTACAAAGCCACTGTGATTAAAAACACTATGGTACTGGCAAAGTAACAGACCTGAAGATCAGTGGAACAGTCTAAAAGATCCAGAAATAACTCCAGATATACTAATTCAGCTCATCTTTGACAAAGGAGCCAAAAAACCTCAAGGGAGAAAAGACAGCCTCTTTAACAAATGGCGCTAGAAAAACTGTGCTTCAATTTGCCAAAAATAAAAGATCGATCTCTTCCCTGATGCACCAAACTAAAACCAAAGTGGATTAGAGACCTAAATATTAAAACAGAGACACTAAACCTGTTGGAAAACAGGTTAGGTAGAACTCTTGAAGACACTGACATAGGCAAAGACTTTATGAAGAAAAGCTCAGCAACATGGGAACTAGCAGAAAGAATACACAACTGGGATCTCATCTTACTATAAAAAGCTCCTGCAGAGAAAGACAAACCAGAAACAGAGTGAAAAGACAACCTACACCAAGGGAAAGAATTTTTAACATCTATTTCTCAAAGGACTACTATCTAGAGTACATAAAGAATTTAAACAAGTCATTCCCCCCCCAAATTTAACGACCCACTTCAAAAATAGGGATCTGGCTGAGCTTGGTGGCTCAAGCCTGTAATCCCAGCACTCAGGAGGCAGAGGCAGGAGGGTTGCTGAGTTCCAGGCTTGCCTGGGATACATAGTGAGCTGAGGGCCAGCCTGAACTACAAAGCAAGATCCTGTCTCAAAAAAAAAAAAAAAG